>JBBPBX010001637.1:27519-56253 GCA_038048925.1 Garcialebias charrua | reverse complement strand
TATGTTTCATCTGCTCTTTTACAGGAAGGAGATCTCCAAGATCATGAAGAGCTCCTACCTCCGAGGTCTCAACATGGCCTCGTTCTTCTGCGCCAGCAAGATCATCCTCTTCATCACGTTCACGCTCTACGTGCTGCTGGGGAATCCCATCTCGGCCAGCCGCGTGTTCGTGACCGTGTCGCTGTACACCTCCGTGCGCCTCACCGTCACGCTCTTCTTCCCCTCTGCTGTCGAGAAGCTTTTTGAGACCCGTGTCAGCATTCGCAGGATTCAGGTATTTCAAACAAGATACAGTAACGTTTCGGTTCAAGTCGACTGTAAAGCACCGTTATCGCTGCTTTGTACAGTAATTGCTGTTATAAAAGCACCAAGAAGTCACACGGTTGTTTAACTTTAAGTGGTCTTAGTTGGTGTGGCTGTAAAATATTATCCTGACTGTGGTTTTAGTGAGAGGACTGATGAAAGGCTGCAGGTGCTGCCTTATCATCGAAGGTCAACTGCTGTGCAGGAAGTCCGTCTGTGTAAAACGACTTCTTTCACTCTTGGACTGTTGAACTTCAGTTTAAACCTCCTGAGAGCAGCTGTAAAGAACATATCTGTAAAGATACGTCGTCTTGTTACATAACGCTCGTAAAGGAGTTTTCTGTTAAATGTCTAAACTCCGTGTCACTCTGTGGTTCGTCTTGGTCACTGTTTATTGTTCTCGCGTAAATGATTGGAGAAGGGGGGAGGAAAACTGCAACCTCATTGTTTATCTGGGTGTAAATATTGCTTTTATATCGGCCAGATTTGTTTTTTGGATTGAGGAGCAGTTCCTCCAAATCTAAGGCCATGGTCTTGAGCCGGAAAAGGGTAGAGTGCCCTCTCCGGGTCGGGGAGGAGGTCCTGCCCTAAGCAGAGGAGTTTAAGTATCTTGGGATCTTGTTCCCATCTTTCAACCAAGGACTGGGTTTGCAAATTAGCCTGTGGCTAGAAAACCTTTGTACAAGACAACGGTTGCTTCGTTTTTAACATGTAACATTGTTTATTGTGATGTCCTTGATCAAATAAACTTGAATGAATGAATGAATGTTCAGGAATGAGGGGGAAAATGGAGCGAGGGATCGATAGGCGGATAAGTGCCGCGTCAGCAGTGAAGCGGGCGCTGTACCGGTCTGTCGTGATGAAGAGAGAACTGAGTCAAAAGTCGAAGCTCTGAATTTACCGATCGATCTATGTTCCTACCCTCATCTATGGATGGATGAAAGGATGGATTTTCGGATTGGCTTATTATTGACGTTCTTCTTCTTCCAAGTATCTTTTAACAAAACAGTTTGGTCAAAAACTAGTGGCTGAACTTTCTTCTGTGAAGCCTTGAGTATTCCGAGATTAATTTTTGTTATTAATCTAAGGGTTCCCAACCCTGGTCCTTGAGGAACACCATCCTGCATGTTTTAGTTGTTTCCTTGCTCCAGCACACCTGATTCGGTGATTTAATTCCTTCATCAAGTTCTGCAGAAGCCTGTTAATCACCCGTTCATTCAAATCAGGTGTGTCAAAGCAGGAAAACGACTAAAACGTGCAGGATGGTGTTCCTCAAGGACCAGTGTTGGGAACCCCTAAGCTACGACATGCAACTCCAGGTTAAAACCTCTCCCTGCACTGCTTTTTCAGTTTTAAACTCTAAATTCTGCTTATAAGTTGCAATTGTGACACAAATACTCAGTTACAGATATTATGAGTGCAGCTTTTATTGAATTATAAAACGTTAAATCACCTGCTGAGTCAGGATTTCTCTCAGGGCTAGGAGAGGAGCTCATAGAAACTTCAGGTGGCGGTATGTTTATTTACTTTAAGCTGTGGTGTTTTATGTAGAAGGGACAGCTGGTAAAACAAGATTATCCTGTTGTAGTGTTGAAGATAAAACTGAGCTTTAATATAATTGAAGTGAGAGTTTTCAAAGTCAAAGTCAAAGTCAACTTTATTGTCAGATCTGCAATATGTACAGTGCAGGACATACACAGGACCGAAATTGCGTTTCTCTCAGTCCCTCGGTGCAACAGTAAACATCTAAACATTGAAACACTGAAACATATAATAATAGACATAAGCATAAAAATAGTAAAACTAACACTGTCCTGAGTTGTTTTTTTTTTTTTTTTTTGCATAGTGGTATAAAAAAAGAGTATAAAAAGTATAACTAAAATAAACTAAAGGTTTCTAGCATTGACATTTGCAAAGTGGCAAAGCAGCGTATGAGTCAATGTACACAGTATATGTATGAGGTAGTAGTTGATGTTGTTGTAGAGGCAAAAAGTGGCATATGCAGTAAGGCACATTGGGCATCCCTAAATAAGACCGTTCAGAGCACACTGTATATGTACCAGCAGTGGTGTAGATATTAGAGTAGTGTAAATAAATGTAAACAGTAGTAATTACATGTAAGCAGTAGTAATAAAAGTAAACAGTATTAATAAATGTAAACAGAGAATGTAAACAGTATTATGATTATAGGCAGTGATGTAATACAGACATTAGTGCAAGTATGAGAAGTAGTGCAAACTGTATGAGCACATGACCGAGAGTTTAGTGAAAACCCGTTTGGTGACACAGAGTCTAGTGTTAAAAACTTTGTGTTGAGTGATAATATGTGAGAAAGTTTTAGTGTTAAGGCAGTTCAAATGGGAGGGGAGGCAGAGCAGGCAGAGTGTTTAGCATTCTGACTGCCTGATGAACAGAGCTGTCTCTCAGTCTGCTGGTTCGAGCCTGGAGACTCCTCAGTCTCCTTCCTGATGGCAGCAGTCTGAAGCAGCTGTGTAGTGGGTGTGTGGGATCACCTGCCATGCGGTGGGCTTTCCGAGTGAGGCGTTTGCTGTGTAAGTCCTGCAGTGAGGGCAAGGAGGTGCCCACGATCTTCTCAGCTGCTCTCACAATGCGCTGGAGGCTCTTGCGGCAGGATGCAGTACATGCACCAAACCACACAGTGATGCAGCTGGTCAGGACACTTTCTATGGCACCTCTGTAGAAGGTGCTCATGATGGGGGTTGAAGCTCCAGCCCTTTTCAGCTTGCGGAGAAAGTAGAGACGCTGGTGAGCCTTCTTTGCCAGTGCTGCAGTGTTCCTGCTCCAGGACAGGTCCTTTGAGACGTGCACTCCCAGGAACTTGGTGCTGTCCACTCTCTCCACTGCGGTGCTGTTGATGGTCAGAGGAGGATGTTGGGCATCCCTCTTCCTGAAGTCCACAACAATCTCCTTTGTCTTCTCCACGTTGAGAGTGAGATTGTTGTGTCCGCACCACAAGGCCAGGCGGCTCACCTCGTTCCTGTAGTCCGTCTCATCGTTGTTGCTGATGAGACCTACCACTGTTGTGTCATCCGCAAACTTGATGAAGTGGTTGGAGCTGTACGATGGTGTGCAGTCATGTGTTAGCAGGGTGAATAGAAGGGGGCTCAGCACACATCCTTGTGGGGCTTTTTTGTTGTTTTTTGGGGTTTTGGTGTTATTTGAGAGAAAACGGCAAGTCCCACATCAGTGAAAGGCACCACGAGTAAAAGAAGACAGAAGTTTCTATGTATAAATTACAGTGTGTATAAAAATAAAATAAAAAAGCTAAAACTTTAGATTAATGTGGAGTTTTTTGTGCATCATCACACTTAAGTTGAATATTCTGTGGTAAAATGTTCAAAAATCATCAAACTTGTACAATTGTGGGAGGAATGGTGAGCCAAAAATGGGTAAAATGTTTAATAATAATCAAATTGTATTAAATATTGCTTCTCTGCTTTGACACAAACATCCATAATATTAAAATGTAAAAACTAAAAGGGTAAGAAGTAAAAATATGTGCAGCTTGGGGAGCTGCTCGCAAGATGTATTATTTTGGTAAAGGCTTTTTTGAGGCTGCCGTAATTTCCAGACTAAAGCCGCTACTTTTTTCACAGGATTTGAACCTCTCGTCTCGGCTTTTACAATGCTGCGGCTAATTAAATTTTTTTTAATTTTTTTTATTTGGGGTGGGAAGGGACATGCCAATGAGCTTTATGCTGCCAAAGCCTCGTCACACCTGAGCGCTCGTATAGGTGCCCAATACACGTCTCTCTTGGGGGGATGGGTCCTCATGATGCAATTAGACTATCTTTACAGTGTTTTAGAGTTGCACTTGGGTCCAAAAAATCCTGCCCGGCCCACAGCCATCAGTTCTGAACCCCACCCGATCCAACGAATTAACAGTAATTACAAGTCCGAACCGGAAAAAACTCCATTTTATTTAGGCTTTGACTGCTTATAACCCTGGCTAAATAAGGATGTCCGCACCCTGCTGGCAGCCAGGGACACTGCATTCAAGTCTAAAGATACTGAGGAGTTGAGAAAGTGCAGGAGAGAACTGGATGATGGCATAAAGAAGGCCAAAGCCGCGTATGCACAGAGGATCGAGGGACAGTTCACCTCACATGATCCACGGAGCATGTGGCAGGGCATCAAATGCTTAACAGACTACAAGGGCAAAAGCAAACAATGCCCCAGGGACCCATCCCTGCCTGATGCCCTCAATAAGTTTTATGCACGTTTTGATGATCCAAACAGACCAACTAGCACCAGACTCAACTCATCACCAGACGAGGAGCACCTCAAAGTGACCGCAGCAGAAGTGAGAGGTAGTCTCAGAAGGATCAACCCTCATAAAGCTACGGGTCCAGACAACATCCCAGGGAAAGTTCTGAAGGAATGTGCGGACCAGCTCTGTGAGGTGCTGGCTGACATCTTCACCACCTCACTTTCACTGGAGTCAGTTCCCACCTGCCTGAAGACTGCCACCATCATCCCAGTCCCAAAAAGCTCCACAGTGACTGGTCTGAATGACTATAGACCGGTGGCCCTCACCCCGATAGTCGCTAAATGTTTTGAGAAACTGGTCATGTCCCACATCAAGACAACCGTCAACATCAGCGAGGACCCTCATCAATATGCATACCGTGAGAACCGATCAACAGAGGACGCCATCTCCTCTGTGGTCCACACTGCTCTCACCCACCTGGATCAGAAGGACTCATACGTGCGTCTGCTCTTTGTGGACTTCACATCTGCCTTCAACACCATGATCCCCCAAACTCTGATAGACAAACTATCCACACTTGGACTAAGCCCCTCTATTTGTAACTGGGTCTTAGACTTCTTAACAAACAGACCACAGTCCGTGAAGATCCACAACTTCTCCTCTTCCACCATCACCCTCAGCACTGGCTCTCCTCAAGGATGTGTGCTGAGCCCTCTTCTGTTCACTCTGCTCACATATGATTGTACAGCCACACTTCCAGGCTGTCATATTGTTAAGTTTGCAGATGATACAGCTGTGGTGGGATGCATCACAGATAATGATGAATCCAGCTACAGACAGGAGGTGGAACATCTGGAGAGCTGGTGCAAAGAGAACAACCTTCACATGAATGTGAAGAAGACGAAGGAGATGATTGTGGACTTCAGAAGGAACAAACACACCCACACCCCACTGTATATAGGTGGATCTGCGGTGGAGGTGGTCTCCAGTTACAAGTACCTGGGTGTACACTTGAATGATAACCTCAGCTGGAGCAATAACACCACCAGCCTGATCAAGAAAGGTCATCAGAGACTCTACTTCCTCAGACGGCTGAGACGAGCTGGTCTGAGAAGCTCAGTCCTCACCTCGTTCTACAGGTGTGCAGTGGAGAGCGTCCTGTGCTCCAGCATCAACGTGTGGCATGGAGGCTGCACAGTTGCAGAGAGGAAAGCTCTACAAAGAGTGGTGAAGGCTGCACAGAAGTCTGTGGGAGTCAGTCTCCCCACCATCACAGACATCTACACCTCCAGATGCAGAAAAAGAGCCACCTGCATCATGAAAGACCTCACTCACCCAGCACACTCACTCTTTGCACCACTCCCCTCGGGACGGAGGTTGAGGAGCATCAAATGTAGAACCACTAGACTGAGGAACAGCTTCTACCCTGAGGCTGTCAGACTCATGAATAAATAAATAATAAGAATAAACACTGCAAAATGTCACATCATGCTGATACTGATCTGTTTCTTGTTGCTGCGTTCATCTGTGACTATCTGCGTTCATCTGTGACCATCTGCTCATGTTCGTGCTGCTGTTTATAATGATGTTTTTCTACTACATTAGGGCTTAGTGTATTACTAGCTGATGTCTCTCTTAGTTAATCCTAGATGTTATTATTGTTTTTCTCTTGCATTTGTTGTTGGATGTAACTGGGACCCTGTGTACATAATCTCGTTTTCAACACATGTACTACATGCGGTGCAAATGACAATAAATTCTCTCTGACTCTGACTCTGACTTATACCACCGACTATTATTAATGGTCGGCGGACATGCGCGGCTGAGTAAAATGGGCAGAAGATCGGAGCTGAGGAGCCATCAAAGCGCATTAAATACTTCCCTTCTTCTGCCTGCATCGGACCCTGCTCTGACATGTCGGATATTTTGTGATCTCACCTGTTTGAATCATTGGCTTTGCGTGCATCCGTTGAGTGCAGCGTGTGAATGAACGTCCATTTGGGCTGATGGATCGCTGGCAGTACAGTAGTTCCATCTGAAGCTTAACTGAACTTTTTACCTTTTTTCGACTGGCCGGTCAGCATGTGGTCAAATAGCTGCGTGCAGCAGGTGATTGTATGGCATGACATGATGACATGTACTGTAATTGGATCGTCGGCCGCGCGTGTCCCTGACGCAATAAAAAGCCAGACACCGAACCGGCCCGCACATTAAGCACATTATTGTGGCTCGACCCGGTCTGAATCTGGGTCAAGCGGGGCCAGGCTCCGGGTTCGGGTTAGAAATGTCAGCTCTACAGTGTTTCCCCTAGATCACCTCCTTTGGCGGGGTGCTCGTGGTATTTTTTGGGGAGTCTTGTCTGCGTTGGCCGCCTGCTAGCTTAGCGCTACGTTGCTGCCAGTAATTGTCAAGGGGTGGTGAGTAGCAGGGAGGTAATTGGTAGCATTTTCGCTAGTGCGTTTGTATTGCGCCTCGCGCTACATCAATACCTACAGTTGTCGATGGGGTTGGGGTGGGGGTGCGGTAGGCAGGGCGCTCTGTTCCGTTGACAGGGCGGAGCGCCTGGCTTGTACTGTATAATGGTGGGAGGAACGCTGTCTGAATATAAAAATAAATAAATAAATAAAACTATAAATCTGACCAATGAAATTACCAAACTGGTCACAGTGGGCCAATGAAACGGTGAGGGGAGGAGGGATTCCCGTGCATGTGCAGAGCAACTTTTGCACTGCAGAACAAGCTTGCACGGGAGGAATATGAAGATATTGATCAATGACTTCCTGATGGGTTACTTTTTTTTTTTTTCACCAGCCGAGAAAAAACATTTACCGTTTAATAACGGTACTTTGTAGTTAATTAAAAAAAAGAATTTGTAAAAATCTTTCTGTAAATATCACATGTTACAACGTGGACAGCCGCGGCTTATATTTGTACAAAATTATTATTATTGTTTTTAATTTAGTGGGCGCGGCTTATATTTGCGTCCTGAACTTACGGTAGTTGAATGTTTTATTCTGTTAAAACGTGACTCGGCTTCTTGAAGTTCATACAAACTTTTAAAAACTAAACGTAATGAAGCTAAAGAATCACATTTCTTTATATCGGAGACATTTTTTTAAATTTATTTTCTGTTTCTGTTCGTCGTGGTGAAGGAGTTCCTGCTGCTGGATGAGATCACCACCAACAGCTCGGCTCTGCTGCAGGAAGACAAGAAGGATCCTGGCGTGGAGATCCATGACCTCACCTGCTACTGGGACAAGGTCAGAAGGAAACTGGAAATCGGTGGTTTCGTTCTTTTTAAATGGTAGAACTGCATTCCATAAACGACTTCTGCGTTCTTTAAAAGCAGCCTGTTTGTTTATTTTTCAGACTTTAGACGCGCCGTCCCTGCAGGACGTCTCCTTCACTGTCAACTCCAATCAGCTGCTCGCTGTAATCGGACCAGTAGGAGCTGGAAAGGTTTGATGAGTTCCGTCCTTTAGGCCTACTGGACCTGCACTTCCTCAGTCGGCTCACGTCAGACCCAAACCTTTTCTTTGTGTTTTCACGTAGTCGTCCTTACTGAGCTCCATCCTAGGAGAACTGCCCTCAGACAAAGGCGTGGTGAAGGTCAAAGGTCAGCTGACCTATGCGGCTCAGCAGCCCTGGGTCTTTCCTGGAACCATTCGGAGCAACATCTTGTTTGGGAAAGAACTGGACCCCCAGAAGTACGAGAGAGTCCTCAAGGCTTGTGCCCTGAAACGGGTGAGACTGATTTTAATCTGGATCGTAGAAAAACTCCATTCACAGCTGCTCGCCGTCCAGATTGAAGAAACTGAGTTACGAACGTGTCTTAGAGGTGAAATTCAGAGAAAAGAACCTAAACCTTTAGATTTGACGTGCCTCACGACACCAAGTTGGATCAAATCTATATTAAGGACCAAAGAATCAAACAGAGCATTTGACATTTTGGTTATTATCAGCATCGCTTCTATAAACTCGATCGAATTAAGAGATGGAGAGATTTTTTATAACGACAGTTCAAGAAACTTTTACGGGGACTGCCAGGTTGCGGCCATTTAATTTTTTTTATTTGTGTTTGCTCTCAGCTACCATCACACCAAATTTCAGCTCTATATGGCAACAACTCAATGCGTTATATTATTTTAAGCTAGGGTGGCCATCTTGAATTTTTTTTTGGATTAAGTATTTGATGGGAGATGTTCTCAACTATAACCACACCAAATTTCAGCTCTATGTGTGTAAAAATAGCCGAGTCACAGCTGTTTAAATGTAGCTTTGGTGGCCATCTTGGATTTTTGATTTGCAATCTATTAGGGATTATTCTCAGCTACCATCACACCAGATTTCAGCTGAGTAGCTCTAAAAACCTCTGAGAACTTCTGACCCTTTAAAATTTGCTTCGGCGGCCATCTTGATTTCTTAGGTTGGAATTCAGAATGTGTTGTGCGTCGCTGTCAGATACGACCACACCAAACGTCAGCTCAGTATCTTGTAAAATAGCTGAGCTATCGTATTTTATTCCGTTGTAGCTAAGGCGGCCATCTTGGATTTTTAGTTTGCATAAGGAATGGATAACAACTCGCTTTCAGCTACAACCAAACCAAATTTCAGCTCAATATCTCAAAGAATGTCCGAGTTACAGTCAAGTTTGTATATTCTGAGGTAGCTGTGGCAGCCATCTTGATCCAAAATGGCTCCCAAATGTTAAACAATATTTTGTTCAGAGACCTCTCCACTCTCACTCTCTGTACATGTTGCGGTTCTGGTGGATAATTATTGGTGGCTGCTTTTCAATTTTCCCTTCTTTTTTTTTTACCTACTGACGTTCCTCCCAAAATTTAAACAAAAGTTTTACCATTTAGAGCGTTTCTGGAAGCTGACGGATGATCAGAAATAACCCGAAGAGAACAAGGTCACGTTCATTTTTAGGCATCGCAGCGTCCGTTGTATAATTTACTCAGAGATCAGAAATTCAAGTTCAGTTCAAAACCCCGTCATGTTTAACCCCAGCTCTCCACCAGACGTTCACGATGCTGTTGGGGGACTTTTTGCCTCTCCTTGAGCAGAAATTCAGTCACCCCTGTTTGATGGTTTTGACCACCCATTGGGGTTCAGATCTGGAGATGGACCTGACGGGGTCTTGATCTGAAGCTCCTTCATCCATGTCTGAACCTTTGCCAATAAAAACTAAACTGTCCTGCTCACTCAAACGTCTCCTTCCAGCTCTTTAGGCATGGTCAGTGGTTCTTTATTCCAGCTACATTTCAGTTATTATTGTTAGCTCTGTTCCTGCCATCTAGATGGTCCTGTTGCAAGTTAAATGGTGAATGGACTGTACTTATACAGTATAGCACTTTTCTATATTATTAAGATAGAAATCAAGAAGCTCTTTACACTACAATCTATGCCCTCATTTACCCATTCATACAGCACTCTACTAGATCTATACAAAGACTAATCAGTGCTTTATCACATTCATACACCGATGGGACACACATCAGAGGCAATGAGGGGTTCAGTGTCTTGCCCAGTGATACGTCGGCATGTGACTGCTGATGGAATCAAACCCCTAACTCTTGCATTGGAGGACAACTGCTCTAACCACTCAGCCACCCTAGACCACAGCAGTGGTTTTTAATATTTTCTTAGCTGAATAAGAATTGATCCAAGTGATCACCTAATCAGTACCTCGTTATATGGAACTGGTGTTGGAACTCAAGACACTGGAATAGAACGGTCACCATACGTTGGCACTGAAGTTGAGGAAATCTTTCCATCGGAGTGAGCAGGAAATTTAGCACAGTCAATCTCCTAGACATCTAATAAACCATTTTTTTAAGGTGGTCCCCCTTCAGAATTTAAAGGAGACCACATATAGGTATTTAAAATTTTTATGTTATGTCTGTGTGCTATCTTGACAATATTAATTCATTTTAATACACAAAATAATTCTTAGATAATTAATTATACCCTTTTTAATTCTGCCATTTTTAACTTTCGTTTTGAACGACCGGTTTCTTGAAGTCCACGCCCTTCAACGATCTGTTTACGCCCTCTGTAACAGCCAGTATCTGTAATGTGTTGTTGTTTTAAAATTAGCTCTTTTTTTATTACTCATTTGACTTACTGTTAGTGCTAGCTTAAGATAACTTACCGAAACCCGTCTGAGCGCGCCGCAATTAGCTGCTCCTTTTAGCATGAGACCACCCGAATCCGAAGCTAATGTTAGCTTGTTCCTCTTCCGGTGTTCGCCAGCTTCGCTCGTTGCACGCGGAGATTTTGGGAGTTATCGCTGTTCCAGTCAAGACAACAAAGTTCACCAAGTGTCTCCCGTAAATTAATCAGTAAGGAGAAGGTCCTCGCTGCTGCGAGGGCAGCAGCGAGGCTGTACAATTGAAGCTCCGCTCCATCCGCCAGAAGAGGGTCCCGTTGCCGCTGGTCCCTACGCCGGGGGTCCGCTCGTTTAATTTTTGACGGCTGCGCGTTGGGAGCGATCGCAAATACACTAAAAATTGAACTAAAATATAAAAATAACAATTATACTTTATTTATAAAGCCATTTAAAAAAACCACAGCTGCAACAAAGTGCTGTACACATGAAATTAAGAACATATAAACAAAAGATGAGATGAAATCATGAAAAACAACAGTCATGTGTTTAAAGCTTCAGTATGTAGCTTTTTTTATGAACATATTTCTTCACTCTGTCACTACCTCCTGACAGACTGATGTTAGCCAGGTAATCTCTGAAAAAAAATAAAAAAAATATTGTCCCCTTGCTTCTCCAGGTGGTAAATAAGCATTTCTAAAAAGAAAAGGTGACCCGCCATTTTCCAGCCAATAAAAACAGAGTTTGTAACCAGCCAATAAAAACAGAGCTTGAATTTGAATCAGCCAATAAAAACAGAGCTTGAATTTGAAATTCAACAGACCACAAGGGGGCAGAGCCACATATGGCTCTGAGGGGGAGGGATCAGAATGCTTTGCCTGTTGAAAATATTTCTGTTCTGCAGTTCTACAGAAACTGCATACTGAACCTTTAATACAGAAGTGGGTTGAGCCCAGAGCCATATATATAGGTTGAGCCTAACCAGGGGTTGCTAGGTGAGGGGCTGGACTCAGGTTTGAGGTGATTGGCTACGGCCTGTGACGTCAATAACTGCAGGAAGTGTGAATCCTGGTGTATTTATCAAAAATAAATAAATCTACTTAGAGTAAATAAACCACTGGGTGCATTTTTTTGGCACAAGGACTGTTTTTTTATTAAGTAAATACCCAAAGTTGAGTAAAAAAAACATTAAAAAGTGAATTTTGCATCTGTGGTCCCCTTTAAATTTTTGTCCCCCGTGTGGAGCAAGAAGAGGGAACTGGAACTATTCTCCATCCATCCATCACTGCTTGTTGTGAGCATCATAACTTGAGCAATATGTGCCGTATCGACTTCATTTGTGGTGTGTGGCTAGGCGTAAGAAATGTTTCTTTTGGAATCGGTTTGTCACGTCAAAATCCAAGATGGCTACCGCCAGCGTTTCCCCTACCATTAAACAAGCGGGGCACCCCGCCCCATCAACAGAGCCGTGGGTATGCCCCGCCCCCAAACCACCTGTCGGCACTGACGTAACGCTAAGCTAGCGGCTCGCAATACAAGTGTGCTAGCTAAAAAGCTAAAGGCAACCTCATGCTGAACCCTCACACATTTGCACAAAGTATTTGTGGTAGTATCCACCTCAACGTTTCCATGAATGGCTGAGCTGTTTAAATTTTACAAGGAAAAAAGCCGTTTATCACATACATCTTTAATTTTTAGGTTGATACCATGATTTTATGAGAAAGTAGATCCTAGTTATTATTCCAGCCAAATTTCCTGTTTGTATCACCAAGTGGAAGATTTTTATTATTGACCTCTATAAGTGCTGATTTTAATTAGTTTCAGAGTTGTACGGTATATTTTTGTTAGATCAGGATTTTTTTTGGGGGGTTGTCATTTTTAGTGGCTTCTCTTCACACCTTCAAATTTATGGCCATTTGTGTGGCACTGCTTTAAAATTCAAATCTAATTTGTTAATTTGTAGGTACAAGTTAGGTTTAGTTACTTTTCAACTTTGATTATTCTGCCTTCCAGAAGCTCAATGGTTGACAACTTTAAGTCAAAAGTTTAAGCAAGCACAGCTGAGGAGCAGAGTCGGACACGTCTTTGTGTTTGAGGCTGACTCGGAGGTCCGGTTGGTGCAGTTTGATGTTAATCTTCACCAACCTGTCTGGAGGAGAGGTCTCTGAAGAAGTGTCTGATAAATGAGTGACACAGGAGTCCAGTGAAAGAGTCCAGTTCTAATTTAAAGGTTAAACTCTGACAAAACCAAACTGTTCTCCACGTTGTAATCATTATTTAGTATTAAGTATAAATAAAATGGTATGGTATGGTATGGTAAGTTAACTGAATGCCAACTGACCCCTAAAACAAACTTAACATTTATTCCTTAATTTACATTTTGTTGCTCAAGGTTGGGCCATTATTATTTTGAGCAGAGACGAATGTTAAAAGGTCTTTGCTAGTTCGGACCATCACTATAGATTGCTGTATAATAGTTTGGTTCATGGGTGTATAATGCGCTGTATGCGGTGTTCTTGTTGGACTTCAGCTCAGCCTTTAAAACCGAATCAAAGTTGTAGGATAATGATGGTATAAGTCTGTCTGTCGGACTTTAAGAAAGCTGGATACTCTGACCTGCTGCTTAGACAACAGTCAGGATCTTTTCTCCCATCCAGAGTCCAACCTCTGGCCACCGGGAGAACCCTAACCCTCAATGAGAGTGACCCAAAGTAGATAAAAGTCTGGCTTCTGTCCAGGAAGTTTATTCCAAAGCCCAAACTGGGGGTTGGAATGAGCCTGACTATACGTAGTCTATACCTTAGAACCTCCTGCACAAGCTCAGACTTTTCTTCACTGACATCCCTGGTCCCCAAAGCTGCAGTTTCAACAATTGAGGTTTGGATCGCCAAGGTACCCACCTCAGACAATCCACAGTTCATCGGTCATACAGAGGCAATGTGTTCAATATAATGGTACTTCTTCCAGTTATTCAACTGTCAACAATGGTGTACTACAAGGCTCAGTCTTAGGACCCACCCTCTTTACAATCTACATAACTAATGTAGGCCAGATCATTCCTGATGCATCCTTATATTTTTATGCCGACGACACAGTTGCTTATTGTCGAGCTAAATCTGTTGCTAAGGTCTTCCAGCTTTTACAGTCTGCATCCAACATCATCCAGTCAGATTCCTAGTTTGTTCAAGTTGTAAAGGCCCAGCCACGTAACAATCACAGATAGACCTCTCCCCCAGGTCAGACTCCAGGGTGAGGCCCTGTTTCTGTAGTATGCACCCACCTCACTCTGAATCAAATTTCCACAGCTTCTAGAAGTTCTTGGGACATTCAGCCCACTCCACAATAAAGTGGTGATTCGCAAAGAAATATGGCGATGCTAGGTGAGCTATGCTTCCTTGCCTGTTTCAGTTGGTGAGTTTCTAGTTTTATGAGTCCCCTCCACCGCCCTCTGCGTAATGTCTGCATCATTATGTGCTTGTGTGCGAGATTTTTTTCATTACCACATTTTTGACCTTCAAGCAGAGGCCAAAAATGTGTTAGGAATTTATTTTGTCTCCAAACCCTATGTGTCATTTTTCACCACTTTTATTGTCTGTCCAACAGATCTCACTCGTAAATGAGTCTTCGAGGCTCAATGTAACTTATCTGTTTAAATAAAGGTTGAATGAATGAATAACAAGTGCTGTGGATTTCTGCAGGACCTGGAGCTGCTCCCAGACGGGGACCAGACTCTGATAGGGGACAGGGGAGCCACACTCAGTGGGGGGCAGAAAGCTCGAGTCAACTTGGCCAGGTAAGAAAGAAAGAAAAATGAGTTTGTTGCAACAACCAGAAAAATGTTTCTCTTTTATTCATATTTAATAAAAGACATTTCTGTATATTTACCAACGTTTTATTGGACTTGCATAAGGTCAGATCGCTGGTTACTGGTACTGAGGCCTCATGGGTTAGTGCAAGTTAGCCTGCAGTCTGAGAGCGAAGTGCTCTTATAGGAAAATATGGAACAATAAGATCTGTAATATAAGATGGAGCTAGGTTGTTGAGTGCTTTGTAGGTTAGAAGTAAGATTTTGAATTAAATTCTGGATTTGACAGGGAGCCAGTGGAGAGAAGCTAAAACTGGATAGATATGATCTCCAACTAACTCCAGTTGAGACTCTGGAAGCAGCATTTTGGATCAACTGAAAACTTTTTAAAGAAATATCTGGACACCCAGATAATAAACTATTACAATAGTCCAGTCTAGACATGACAAATGTGTGAACCAGTTTTTCTGCATAATTTTTAGATGAAATGTTTCTAATTTTGGTGATCTTACGCAGGTGGAAGAAGGCGGCTCTGGTAACGTTTTTAATGTGGAGGTTAATTAAAAGACATGTCCTGATCAAAAATAACACAAAGATTTTTTAACATTAGAACTGGAGGCCAGATTAATGTCATCCAAGAAGGGCTAACTAATGAAAAATTAATTCCTAAGATACTCAGGTCCACAAACCAGAACTTCAGTCTTGTCTGAGTTTAAAAGCAGAAAATTAAGGGTCAGGTTTTTATGTCTGTAAGACACAGAACTGATCATGGACAAATATAACTATGTATCATCAGCAGAACAATGAAAATTTAGCCCATGCTGTTTAATAACTTTACCTAATGGAAGCATACATAATATAAAAAGTACTGGTCCAAGCAATGAACCCTGAGGAACTCCATGACTAACTTTGGTGTATGAAGAAGATTCTGTTGTGACTATAATAAACTGAATTTAATTGAGTTCTCTTCTGTTGACCTCAATGATCCAGTAGCTCCAGGGTCAGACTCTGACATCCCGTTTTGTTTTTCAGGGCTGTGTATCAGGACGCAGACATATACCTCCTAGATGATCCTTTGAGTGCCGTTGACGCTGAGGTTGGGCGACACCTCTTTGAACAGTGAGTGGACTCCAACACTTGTGCTGTTTTCTGTCCATGCTTGATCTGACTAAAAACCACTGGAGATTCTCTGAAGCCGAGGAGCGTTGTACTCTGCGCTACGAGGCTGGACCAGGAAGCCGTGGAGTCAGATCACGGCAGGAGGAAGTCTGTAAAAAGCTTCTTACCGTTCGTGAGGGAACTTGGCAACGTATTCATGCCTCGCTCATTGTTTAGCTTGGTCTCGTGGAAATATTTGTTGATATTTGGATTACTGAAAACAGAAAAGATCAAAATAATTTACGGGCGTTGAGTTACAAGAAGAAGATCAAAGCCAAGTTCTGCTTCTTCCCCTTGAGGACAGTCCTAACTAGGGTTCAGCAAAGTCTCAAAAATACTTTGAATATGACAACCTGTTCCCTGTGAGATGTTTAACATAACAAGATCACAAGCCAAAACGAGACAAAAACTCTCTCTATGTTAGTGACACACCCCTCTAAAACAAATGTTTTGATTCTGATTGTATAATCTGCCCCTCCCTGGGCTGCCACCTTACCGTGGTGGAGGGGTTTGAGTGTCCCAATGATCCTAGGAGCTATGCTGTCAGGGGCTTTATGCCCCTAGTAGGGTCACCCAAGGCAGACAGGTCCTAGGTGAGGGACGAGACAAAGCGCAGCCCACAAGACCCCTTATGATGAATAATATAAATGGAAACAATGTTCCCTCGCCCGGACGCGGGTCACCGGGGCCCCACTCTGGAGCCAGGCCCGGAGGAGGGGCACGTTGGCGAGCGCCTGGTGGCCGGGCTTTCACCCATGGAGCTCGGCCGGGCACAGCCCGAAGAGGAGACGTGGGTCCCCCTTCCCATAGGCTCACCACCTGTGGGAGGGGCCAAAGGGGTCGGGTGCATTGTGGAATGGGTGGTGGCCGAGGGCGGGGACCCTGGCGGTCTGATCCTCGGCTACAGAAGCTGGCCATTGGGACATGGAATGTCACCTCTCTGGTGGGGAAGGAGCCTGAGCTAGTGTGTGAGGTTGAGAGGTTCCGGCTAGAAATAGTCGGACTCACCTCAACGCATGGCTCTGGCTCTGGAACCAGTTTCCTTGAGAGGGGTTGGACACTCTTCCACTCTGGAGTTGCCCCTGGTGAGAGGCGCCGAGCAGGAGTGGGCATACTTGTTGCCCCCCATCTTGGTGCCTGTACGTTGGGGTTCACCCCGGTGAACGAGAGGGTAGCCTCCCTTCGCCTACGTGTGGGGGGACGGGCTCTGACTGTTGTTTGTGCCTATGCGCCGAACGGCAGCGCAGATTACCCACCCTTTTTGGAGTCCTTGGAGGGGGTATTGGAGGGTGCGCCTCCTGGGGACTCCCTTGTTCTGCTGGGGGACTTCAACGCTCACGTGGGCAATGACAGTGAGACCTGGAGGGGTGTGGTTGGGAGGAACGGCCCCCCTGATCTGAACCCGAGTGGTGTTCTGTTGTTGGACTTCTGTGCTCGTCATGGATTGTCCATAACGAACACCATGTTCAGGCATAAGGGTGTCCATATGTGCTCTTGGCACCAGGACACCCTAGGTCGTAGTTCAATGATCGACTTTGTTGTCGTCTCATCTGATCTGCGGCCGCATGTCCTGGACACTCGGGTGAAGAGAGGGGCGGAGCTGTCAACTGACCACTACCTGGTGGTGAGTTGGCTCCGATGGTGGGGGAGGATGCCGGTCAGACCTGGCAGACCCAAACGTATTGTGAGGGTCTGCTGGGAACGTCTGGCAGAGTCTCCCGTAAGACGGAGCTTTAACTCCCACCTCCGGGAGAGCTTTGAACACGTTCCGAGGGAGGCGGGGGACATTGAGCCCGAGTGGGCCATGTTTCGCGCCTCTATTGTCGAGGCAGCTTATCGGAGTTGTGGCCGCAAGGTTGTTGGTGCCTGTCGTGGTGGCAACCCTCGAACCCGGTGGTGGACACCGGCGGTGAGGGATGCTGTCAAGCTGAAGAAGGAGTCCTATTGGGCCTTTTTGGCCTGTGGGACCCCGGAAGCAGCAGATAGGTACCGGCAGTCCAAGCGGCATGCGGCTCGGGTGGTTGCTGAGGCAAAAACTCGGGCGTGGGAGGAGTTCGGAGAGGCCATGGAGAATGACTTCCGTACGGCTTCGAGGCGATTCTGGTCCACCATCCGGCGTCTCAGGGGGGGAAAGCGGTACGCGACCAACACCATTTATGGTGGGGATGGCGTGCTGTTGACCTCAACTCGGGATGTTGTGAGTCGGTGGGCGGAATACTTCGAAGACCTCCTCAATCCTACTGGCACGTCTTCCACTGAGGAAGCGGAGCCTGGGGACTTTGGGTCGGGCTCTCCAATCTCTGGTGCTGAGGTCGCCGAGGTGGTTAAAAAGCTCCGCGGTGGCAAGGCTCCGGGGGTGGATGAGATTCGTCCTGAGTTCCTTAGGGCTCTGGATGTTGTGGGGTTGTGTTGGCTTACGCGACTCTGCAATATCGCGTGGACATCGGGGGCAGTTCCCTTGGATTGGCAGACTGGGGTGGTGGTTCCCCTATTCAAAAAGGGGGACCGTAGGGTGTGTTCCAACTATAGAGGGATCACACTCTTAAGCCTCCCTGGTAAGGTCTATTCAGGGGTTCTGGAGAGGAGGGTCCGTCGGATAGTCGAACCTCGGATTCAGGAGGAGCAGTGTGGTTTTCGTCCTGGTCGTGGAACACTAGACCAGCTCTACACCCTCAACAGGGTCCTGGAGGGTGCGTGGGAGTTTGCCCAACCAGTTTACATGTGCTTTGTAGACTTGGAAAAGGCATTCGACCGCGTCCCTCGGGGGGTTCTGTGGCGGGTACTCCGGGAGTATGGGGTACCAGGCCCATTGATATGGGCTGTTAGGTCCCTGTACGACCGGTGTCAGAGCTTGGTCCGCATTGCCGGCAGTAAGTCAGGCTCGTTTCCGGTGAGAGTTGGACTCCGCCAAGGTTGCCCTTTGTCACCGATTCTGTTTATAACTTTTATGGACAGAATTTCTAGGCGCAGCCAAGGTGTTGAGAGGATCCGTTTTGGTGGCCTTAGAATCGCTTCTCTGTTTTTTGCAGATGATGTGGTCCTATTGGCTTCATCAGCTCGTGATCTACAGCTTTCGCTGGAGCGGTTTGCAGCTGAATGTGATGCGGCCGGGATGAGGATCAGTTCCTCCAAATCCGAGGCCATGGTCTTGAGCCGGAAAAGGGTAGCGTGCCCTCTCCGGGTCGGGGAGGAGGTCCTTACCCAAGTGGAGGAGTTTAAGTATCTCGGGATCTTGTTCACGAATGAGGGAAAACTGGAGCGTGAGATCGATAGGCGGATAGGTGCAGCGTCCGCAGTGAAGCGGGCGCTGTACCGGTCTGTCGTGGTGAAGAGAGAGCTGAGTCAAAAGGCAAAGCTCTCAATTTACCGATCGATCTACGTTCCCACCCTCATCTATGGTCATGAGCTTTGGGTTATGACCGAAAGAACAAGATCTCGGATACAAGCGGCTGAAATGAGTTTTCTCCGCAGGGTGGCTGGACTCTCCCTTAGAGATAGGGTGAGAAGCTCAGTCATCCGGGAGGGACTCGGAGTAGAGCCGCTGCTTCTCCACATCGAGAGGAGCCAGTTGAGGTGGCTCGGGCATCTGGTTAGGATGCCTCCTGGACGCCTCCCTGGTGAGGTGTTCCGGGCATGTCCCACCGGGAGGAGACCCAGAGGAAGACCCAGGATACGCTGGAGGGACTATGTTTCTCGGCTGGCCTGGGAACGCCTTGGGATTCCCCCAGAGGAGCTGCTCCAAGTGGCTGGGGAGAGGGAAGTCTGGGCCTCCCTACTTAGGCTGCTACCCCCGCGACCCGACCCCGGATAAGCGGAAGAAGATGGATGGATGGATTGTATAATCTGGCAGGGGTTCAAATTTCACCAGAGAGGTTTTGAAACTAAATTCCTGTGAAACCTGCAAAAAGCTTGTAGTACTGTACTGTGAACTGGTTGTACCCTCAGCTAAACATCGTTCTAAATGCCACGTTTACCCACAGCAATGAAAACTTTGTTCTGCCAGTTTATACAACCAAAATTGAAGTACAACACAGAGAAATCGCATCCGTCATGAAAGACGTGCTCCTTGATGACTGACCTTTTATTTATGTGGTTTATTTTAGCGACAGAAAACGTGGAACGGTAATTACGTGGTATTCAGTGGTCCAGGACTTCTGTCTGTGTAGTCAAGACACAATACTGTATTTATTTTATCTAACTAACAAGGTTGAGTCAGTTCCTCTGGACGGATTCTTCTCATTAATACCGGTACGTTTCATCTTTTATTCAAAAGACTTCTTCACTCTGAGGAGTTGGAACAGTCTTCTCATATTGGATCAACCAGTTTGCTGGTGACAGCCAAAACTAGTTATTCACATGTAAAGGAGGACCATCTGCCTAACAATTGGTTGTTAGTGCCCTGAAGGCCGCTTGCTATTCACAGCGGACTGTGTTATTTTCATTTACAACATTGTAATGCCGGGTACCGACCAAGAGCGTTTCGGCCAGCGGAAGCGGCCGGTTTACATTGAAAGTCTATGTGGAGACGCGTCGAGGCGCGGCAAATCGTGAAGCGGTGCGTTTTGAGCTTTTGAAGCGGCGCGGCGCGGCGGGATGCGGCAGTTCCTTTCCGCGCACGCGCGCGTCCGAAGCAACCTACGCGTCGAGCAGCGTCGAGCCGCCAAGGGTCAAATATTTGAACTTTCGACGCTCGACGCATCGCAGCAACCAATCGGGAGAGACTCTGCTATGTGATAACGCAACGAAAACGGGACTTTTTTTGGACTTTTTAAACTTACCCCATCGAGCCTCCATGAAGAACCAGCCTCCGGTAAGAAACTTGGCATTTTAAACAGTTGCTGCTGTCCGCTCGAGCGTACGATCACCCCAAACATAAAAAAACGTTTTAATCTCAACAAAGACTTTTGGAGCTGCAGTTCGGCTCGTAGAAAACCCACTCAAGTAGTAACGAGGCTCACGTACAGCTGATTTCGTCTGCCCGGTGTACAAGAAACAACCGGAAAAGGAGCCAGACCCCCCTCCTCTGCCTCCTCCCAGGGCGCGTCATCAGACGCATCTTCAGTGGCTGTGTGAAAGTGACAAGCGGCCAAAAGGGGGCGGCAGGAGCGTTTCGACGCGTTAGGTCAGTACCCGGCATAAGGGGGTGACGGGTGAACATGGAGGCCTCAAGGCTGCAGTATAGCTCTGCGTTGGGCCGAACACCGCTCGACGCGCGCGTGCTGCGCGCAGGCAGTTCACAGTATAGCAGTTCACAGTATAGCAGTTCACAGTACAGTATAGCTCAGCGTGAGGCTCCAGCAGCAACAGCAGGGCGGAGCGTTTACCTACGGGACAAATTGAGGTCGCTGATTGGTCATTTGCTGACACGCCTACTGAATTGATTGACAGGTCGGGTGGGGGAAAAAAGGCACGGGCTGCGCAGCGGTTTTCTGTGTTTATATGTTAATAAAAAGTTCTAAAAAATAAAATAAAAACAGGGAGCGCTGGTCCAGAACACCAGGAAATATTTAGAACCTCGCGCAGCCACGTTGGACATGAGTTTAGTTCGCTCGTGACAAATTCATTCATTTCTCATCATTTCAGTCATGGAGTCAGCGGAGGAGGAAGCGATCACTTGACTTTTGGCAAAAAAAAGTCCAGATCAGGGATGAAGAAGGGGAATTTAATACATTTGTGTCTCATCCAAAACAGTCTGGTGCCGGGCAGTTTATTGTGAGACAACGCGCGCGCGCGTAAGCGGTTGTAAAATTTGAGCTTGGCGCGTTCACGCCCGCATTCAAATGCTTGTGCCGCTGCGTTCGCACGGCGTCGAGCGGCGTTCGGCCCAACGCAGAGCTATACTGGGGCCTTCAGTCCTGTTTTACGATGGGCGGGTTCTACCTTTTGCATGAACATTTACAGTATTAGTTTTGGATATCACCAGCCAGCTGGTTGATCCAATATGAGAAGGTGCCATTTATAAGACTGAGTTGGCTGCAGGGTCTCAGACTGAAGACGTCCTTTGGATAAAAGACGAAATGTTTCAACAAAGAAGAATCCGTCCAGACGACCTGACTTAACTTTGTTAGATATATCTACCTGGATTATCGAGCATGCATCATGATGTGTTTTACCTTTTTTAAATGGTCATTACAAACCTGATAATACAAAGAGTTCTTGTAGTTTTGAAGTGCTGCTTCGTTTTCATTTTTATGTCTTATAAGCTTGGACATAAAAGTACTAACAGTTGCTACTTTTTTAACAATGTTCATTAGAGACTGACCAATATGGACATTTTGGCTATCGCCAATATCGATATTGGTAGGGAGAGGCTAATACAGATAAACGATGTATTGGCTGAATTTAAAAAAAAATCTTTGTCCACCCACAAGAATCTAAGTACAGTAAACAGCTTCCTTTAAACCTGTTTTAGCGCGTTGTTTTCAAACAGTCTTCCTAACATTCACCATAAAGTTATCAAGGGTTACAAAAATATAAATTGAACAAAGAAACGTCCTTTCGTTCAGCAACATTCATCATTTAGTCAGTCACATACGCTGAAGGTCTAATTAGTATTAGAGCTGTCATTTTTAACCTGGGTCTGCCACCTGTTGTATTTTTAATAAATAATCAAAATATAAATGCGGAATGACTTTGTACTCTTGGGGTGGAGATTTGCCGGATCTGACCAAATAGTTGCCGGAACACAGTCAGACAGAATGCGGGAGCTCCCAGACATTGTTCCGGCAGGATTAGGCTCAAATTAACCACTGATGAATGAGAGACTTGGCTTGCCATAATGCTCAAGGGCCCTCTAATGGCTGCAAATGGTAGTGTTCAATATTTTTCATGTAAAAATGAATGAAATGGTCCGATCTCTGGCAAAAATTGGGTTATAAATATGGGTGGGAATTGTATTAGTCGCTTTGGTGTATAAGTCGCAGGACTTGCAAATTTATACAAAAATGTGTGTTATATGGCGAAAAATACGGTAAACGTTACTGCAATTCATGTTGTTCCCGTTTTTTCAAAGCAAATAAAAATAAATCTATTAGCAGAATGTGTTCAAACGATCATGTTTAACATCAATGCAGTTTATTACAGCTAGTTTTTATATCATCTGATCTGTCTTTAAAGCCCTGAAATCTTGATTAATTACACAGTAAGATGCATCACCCAGCTGTAATACCAATGACTGGTTCGTAACCATCGTATTAGAGGAGGAATGCGCATGATTCCAGTTTACGTTTTGTTTCAGCTGAGACATTTGAGTGGGACCACAGCTCAGCCTTTTGTTCCGTGTCCTTGTTTCAGGTGTATCTGTGGGCTGCTGAAGAAAAAGCCTCGCGTCCTCGTCACGCACCAGCTGCAGTACCTGAAGGCAGCGGATCAGATTCTTGTTCTGAAGGAGGTTTGTTCCTTTTCCTGACTTTACCTCGGCGCAATATTTTATGCCCCGCTTTATGTTTTCGCGCCAACCTGATCAGTCAATACCGCCGGCATGATCGTCAGTAATTAAAGTGCTCTTCACTAAACGTTCCGACGTTCCAGCCGATGTTGAAACTTTGGTTATCGCCAATACTAATATTAGTAGAGGTAGGCTAATGCCGATAACTGATATTGGCTGAACATTTTTGATCTTTGTTCACCTTTTTGTTTCACTTTCAAGTGGAAGTGAACGGCTATGACTTGAAAGTAGTCCACACCGAGCATGCGCCCTCTGCTGGAGACATTGTACAATTACATCTAGGGCTAGACGATACGGCCAGAATTTTTATCACAATATATTTCTTAATTTTGGTCGATAGCGATATAATTCGATATCGATATAAACAATATAAAAGCCTAAAAAAAACTATAAACTATACAAATAAATTAATGTTCACCTTTTATTTGTATTTAGCTTTAAAAAAAAGAAAGAAAAGGGAATTACCTTCAAATAAACATAAAATTCTCAACCCAATAATTCTCAGTCGGGTCATCTGGACAGTTTCTTTTTTATAGAAACTTTTCACCCTCCATCTTCCATCCAGTTTCTATTAAAAAAAAGAAACTGTCCAGATGACCCGACTGAGAATTATTGGCTTTGGTACCTGGATTATTGAGCATGAACTTTCTTGCCATAAAATTCTCAACTGTGTCAATATTAATAGTTTTAACTTTAAACAACTTTAAAATTTACAGCATTGAAATTCATAGTTAATTAAATAAAACTTTTGGGTGTCGTTATTGATGAGAAGCTGACATGGAAATCTCATGGAAATTACTTAAGAATAAAAATAACAAAATCAATTGCATTACTGTATAAAGTAAAATAGTTTTTGAATGACAAAACTTTGAATATATTGTATAATGTAATGATTGGTCCATATTTATTCTATTGTATTGAAGTTGGGAGAAAAGCATGCAAAACAATTACAAACCTCGCTGCAGAAGAAACCTGCGGTTTACCAGATCTTAGAAAGCTGAACCACTTCCACACTGACAAATTAGTCTGTCCTCTCTTATCAGTGATGTCATCTCTTTCTCTTCGCTTGTGAAACATTGTTCAGTCACATTCTGATGGTCATGGGCACTCGTTTTGAAGCGAAAACAACGTGCGTTGGAGATTAGCTTAAGTCTGCTACCGCTAACGCCTGCTGGACTCGAGCTCTGCGTAACATCTACGTCACCACGCACTTACGTTTTTGTGTCGCAGACTTTTCTGTCCGGGTTGAAACTGAAGCAGCCGCTTCAACCCGAACAGAAAAAAGAAAAGCGTCAGTGAAACGCTGTAAAATCTTATCGAAATATCTAAAATATGCTTAAAATTCATATAATCGTTATTGAATAAAAAGTATATCGCGAGATATATCGATATCGAATTATTGTCCAGCACTAATTACACCTTTTGCAAGTAAAGGCGGTTTGTTCCCAGTGTTTATATCGGCGTATAATTAAACAATTATCACTAATCCTGATATGTCCACAAACTCCTATATCGGTGTAAAATATCGGTCCTACAATATATCGAAACGATAAATCGAAACGATATATCGAAACAATATATCGTAGGACTGATATATCGTTCAGGCTCTAGTTTAGACATCCAGACAGTCCAGACGTTTTCTAGCTGAAGTACCGTGTTATCGTTTCACTCAGACCAAATGTAGGTAGACGGCTACTTTCTGCCGCACCTGTCCATCCTGTGGATTACTGTCACGTCCTCAACCAACATGCGATGTTTCTGTTACGTTTCAACGTGTCGACATGTAAAATTAATTTAGGAAAAGGAAAAAAAAGCTGCCACCTTTTGTCTTCATTCATTCTTCTCTCAGTCCTCCTGTCCTCTGAACATTTTTATTAAGAACACAGCAAATGAGGAGTCATGTTTCTGATGACGTCTGTTGATGACCGCTGAAGATAGAACTGAATTAATATTAGAAGGAGTTGTTTAAACGTCAGCTGGAATGTAAACACTGCACCCAGATGTTGTTCAGATGTTTGTGTTGGGCTGTAAGTCACGTTGACGGCTGCGCTGAGACTCCTGACTGTGTGCGTTTTCTCAGGGTCACATGGTGGCGAAGGGATCGTACACGGATCTGCAGAGGTCTGGAGTGGACTTCACCTCACTACTGAAGGAGGACGAGGAGCAGCAGCCTCACGACGTTCCCGCCAGGATCAGAACCATGTCCCAGAATTCAACGCTGTCCCAGACCTCTTCTGTCCACTCAGTCAAAGATGGAGACCACCTGCCGGTTCGTGCAGTTTCTTTTGTGGCTGTTGTGAGTGATGGAAGTGAGTCGGTGGTTTGTTTCTCCCTCTAGTGGTGGAAAGAAACTTAAATTACCAGAAGTAAGTCGAGAGAGAACATTTTAATTGAATTAGGCAGAACAAAGTTGAAATTATTGCAAAAAATGTGGAATTAGCTGAAAAGGCTAAAATTAGCATAAAATAGCTAAATAGTAGCTGAAATAATTGAAACTAATGGAAATAGACTGAAAGGAGCACAACAAGCTGAAATTATTGGCAAAAGAAAGCAGAAAGAACATGTTTGCCCAATTAGGCTGAAAGAAGCAGAAATGATCACAGAAAAGTTGAAATTATCTGAAAAAAGCTTAAATTAGCAACAACAACAAAAACTGCTGAAAAGTAGCTAAAATAAGGAAAACTATTTTTTTAACCAAAAGTAAGTTGAAAGAGAAGATTTTTGCTGAATTAGGTAGAAAAAAGTTTAAATGAGTGCAAAAAAATGTGGAATTAGCTGAAAAAGCTCAAATTAGTATAAAACAGTTAAATTATAGCTGAAATAATTGAAACTAACAGAAATGGGCTGAAAGGAGCACAACAAGCTGAAATTATTAGAAGGAAGTAAATTAGGCTGAAAGTAGCAGAAATTACCACGAACAACTAGAATTTATCTAAAAACAGCTGAAATTACTAAAAATGCTAACAAGGTACCGGTAACTGAAAACATAAAACAGGCTTCAATTAGCAAAAGAAAGCATAAATAACATGTTTGCCCAATTAGGCTGAAATAAGCACAAACAATGGGAATGATCTGAAAAGTAGCTAAAATAAGCAGAAGGCAACTTAAATTACCAGAGGTAGTCAAGAGAGAACA
The DNA here is from genome assembly GCA_038048925.1 of Garcialebias charrua. NCBI lineage: Eukaryota > Metazoa > Chordata > Actinopteri > Cyprinodontiformes > Rivulidae > Garcialebias > Garcialebias charrua. Next base: position 30,062 of record JBBPBX010001637.1, on the reverse strand, counting down.
TTTTAGCTGAATTAAGCAGAAAAAGTTGAAATTAGTGCAAAAATATGTGGAATTAGCTGACAAGGCAATACTTTGCATAAAATAGCTAAATAGTAACTGAAATAATTGAAACTAACAGGAATAGACTGAAAGGGGCACAACAAGCTGAAATTATTAGAAATATGGTAATTGGGCTGAAAGTAGCAGAAATTACCACAAAAAATTGAATTTATCTGAAAACGGTTGAAATTAGCTAATAAAAACGCTAACGAGGTAGCTGAAAACAAAACAAGCTTCAATTAGCAAAAGAAAGCAGAAAGAACACGTTTGCCCAATTAGGCTGAAAGAAGCTGAAATGAGCACAAAAAAAATGGAAATTAGCTGAAAAATGCTGAAAAGTAGCTAAAATAAGCAGAAAGAAGCTTAAATTACCAGAGGTAAGTCAAGAGACAACATTTTAGCTGAATTAAGCAGAAAAAGTTGAAATTAGTGCAAAAAATGTGGAATTAGCTGACAAGGCAATAATTTGCATAAAATAGCTAAATAGTAATTGAAATAATTGAAACTAACAGGAATAGACTGAAAGGGTCACAACAAGCTGAAATCATTAGAAAGATGGTAATTGGGCTGAAAGTAGCAGAAATTACCACAAAAAAATTGAATTTATCTGAAAACTGTTGAAATTAGCTAATAAAAACGCTAACGAGGTAGCTGAAAACAAAACAAGCTTCAATTAGCAAAAGAAAGCAGAAAGAACACGTTTGCCCAATTAGGCTGAAAGAAGCTGAAATGAGCACAAAAAAATGGAAATTAGCTGAAAAATGCTGAAAAGTAGCTAAAATAAGCAGAAAGAAGCTTAAATTACCAGAGGTAAGTTGAGAGACAACATTTTAGCTGAATTACCGGTAAGCAGAAAAAGTTGAAATTAGTGCAAAAAATTTGCAATTCGCTGACGAGGTAAAAATGTGCATAAATAGCTAAATAGTAACTGAAATAATTGAAACTAACAGAAATAGTCTGAAAGGGGCACAACAAGCTGAAATTATACAACAAGCTGAAATTATTAGAAAGATGGTAATTGGGCTGAAAGTAGCAGAAATTACCACAAAAAGTTTGAATTTATCTGAAAACGGTTGAAATGAGCTAAAAAACGCTAACGAGGTACAGTAGCTGAAAACAAAACAAGCTTCAATTCAAGAAAGCAGAAAGAACACATTTGCCCAATTAGGCTGAAATGAGCACACACAAAAATGCTGAAAAGTAGCTAAATAAAGCAGAACGAAGCTTAAATGATCAGAAGCTGATGCAGAAACTTTTTAAGGGAGACTTTATTTTTGCAGCTGGGGGTCAGTCATGTGTTTAACACTAACCTGTGGGTTCTCAGACGGAGACGGTGCAGATGGTACCAGAAGAGAGTCGAGCTCAGGGGACCATCGGACCCAAGTTGTACATAAAATACCTGCGGGCCGGAGCCAGCGTCTTCACCCTGCTCGTCGTCTTACTGGTTAACTTCCTGGCTCAGGTACACAAACAACTATTCAGTCGTGTTATTAGTTTAAAGGGACCGAATCATCACACGACAACTGTCACTCGTTCCTTTAGGTGTCTTACATCATGCAGGACTGGTGGCTGGCCTACTGGTAATGTGTTTGAAGAAAATGCTCTCTCAACCCAAATATTGGATTTTACCCACAAATCCGTTTTTCCGTGTGCTTTTCTGTCTTTCTCTAACCTTCTGTCTCTGACTGATCAGGGCTGGGAAACAAGATGATCTACACGCCAAGAACGGCACCAACGGCCAAAACGCCACAGAGCTGGATTTAAGTTTCTACTTGGGTATTTATGGAGGTAAAGCGTAAATTCCTTTACTGCGCTCTTTACCGTTGTCCGCCTCAGTCCCGTTCGATCCGAGACTCCCGTTTTGTTTTCAGGCCTGACTGCAGCCACCATCCTGTTTGGCTTCATGAGGAGCCTCATCCTGTTCGATGTGCTGGTGAGATGCGCGCAGTCGCTTCACAACCGCATGTTCAACTCCATTCTCAGAACCCCTGTGCACTTCTTTGACGTCAACCCCATCGGTAAGCAGAAACACTTCAGAACGCTCCGATTAGGAAGACGCGAGTGAACGTTTGGACCTCTGGGTGAATACGACTCAATCATCTGGTTGATGACTTGTTTCGCTTCTTGGTCAACTGTTTTCTCGTCACAATGACAAAGAACTTTAAAATAACCGCTTCCTTATTCTAATACTGGTGTCCGGTCCTGCTGCAGGAAGGGTGCTGAACAGGTTTGCAAAGGACATTGGCCAACTGGATTCCAACCTGCCGTGGACGTTTACGGACTTTGTTCAGGTGAGAACGGATCTCGGAAAGCCATCTTTGGAGAGGGGTACTCTTGAATGCCTGGTGCTCAAGAACCCAGTGTTGGACCTAAAAAAGAGACTAGGAAAATATGGGAGTCACCTCAATGTGGGCCCGCGGGGAAAGTAGTCATGGTTGGATGGACTGTGAGCAGAGTGGCTGCCAGGGGTGGGGGTCTAGTTGGGCTGATTTAGGTACATGTGG
>JBBPBX010001637.1:6339-27184 GCA_038048925.1 Garcialebias charrua | reverse complement strand
TATATATACTGTATATATTATATTTATATATATATATATATATATATATATTATATATGTATTATCTATATATATGTATTATCTATATATATTATATATGTATTATCTATATATATATTATCTATATATATTATCTATATGATATATGTGTATATATATTATATATATATAATATATATACTGTGTATATATAAATGTACAGTACAGTACAGTATATATATATACTGAATTTGAACAATATCTAGAATGTGTGAACTTGGACTAAAAACATAAGGTTCTACAGTCCAACCTTAAGTAAATTTGAAAAACTGTATGCGGTGGCTCGATTATTTTTTAAATCTGCAACCATCTATTGAAAGCTCATGTTTTTCTTTGTTTTCCTGCAGCTCCTGTGATCCTGAATGAATTAAACTGGACCCAAGCCTTGGAGAGAGTTTTTATTGAAAACCGGCGGGACGACAGCTCTCTGCGCTGGCAGGTGTTTGGCAGTGCCACGGGAGTGACGCGATACTACCCAGGTAGGCTGCAGGGAACCGAGTCAACGCCTTCAACCTCACAGCAAGATAAAGTCTCAATTGAGCCCAGGGGTCCTCAGCTGCAGTCTCTTATCAGTTGGCTGTACTCGCAACTGAACGGACAGAATGAAAGTATGATTACTTTGATCTAATCTGATGGGCTGTAACTTTTTTGGTCTCTTCAGCCACTCCATGGAGGGCACCCAACAAGATTGACCTGTATGATGTCCGAAGAAGACCATGGTAAGATTCAGTTTTTTACTTTTGCTTTTCCAAGTTTTAAAATATAACAATTTTATTAGCAGTGTGATAGTAACGAGCAACGAGGCTAGCCTGTATAAATAAAGGTTGAATGAATGAATAGTCAAGTCAAGTCAATTTTATTTCTATAGCACAGTTAAAACAGATACTGTAAACTGTTATCAAGGTGCTTCACACACACAACATAAAAGAGGTTTAAAAATTTACAGAAACCGTAACACACATCACTAGTAACAATCATGATATTAATAGCAGTAAAAGTAAATAAAAATGTATAAGAACAATATTAAAATGAAAAACACAGTAAAAAAGCACAGTAAAAAAAAAATATATATATATACAGTACACTAGGTCAGCTCACACAGTATGAAACACCAGAGAGAACAGATGAGTTTTTAGCAGGGATTTGAACATGTGAAGGGAGGAGGCCTGTCTAATGTTGAGGGGCAGGTTGTTCCAGAGTTTGGGGCCGGTGACTGAAAATGCTCGGTCTCCACGGAGCTTCAGTCGAGTTTTTGGGACCGCCAAGAGCATCTGATCAGATGATCTCAGGGCCCGCGGTGGAACATATGGTTCCAGCAGCTCGGAGAGGTAGAGGGGAGCGAGGCCATTTAGACATTTGTAGGTCAACAACAGGATTTTAAAGTCGACTCTAGTTCGCACGGGGAGCCAGTGCAGGGAGGAGAGAACATGAATAGTAAAACATGGCTTTGTTGTTTTCTTGTACTACTACTGTAGATGTTCTGTTTTAAGTCTTCTAAAGCATTCAAAAATCTTAATTAATTCTACTGAGCTCGTGGAAGCTTGTGATAAAATGTCACAGAGCTGTGTGTAGTCAGTACCTGATAAAGTTTGTCCTTAATAAAAGCAATTAATACACACAGATTGCACTCTTAATGACAGTATATCAGAATGCTACATCATCCTGCGAGATGTTTGAGCCTCTTCGCTGATTTACGAAAATGTCAGTTTGTTGTCGTTGTCCTGATTAGTGTCTGATGAGTATCTGTTGTGCAATTAGTCTGAAAAGACAAATTAATCCAAACATCAGTGCCAGCAGCAGAGTAAAAGTGCTAAAAGAACTTTAACTTGTTATTCCAACACCAGTGTTGGCTTGAACTGCAACTTGTTCTAAGGGCCAGTTTACACGGCGCGTATTTTGAGTGTAACCACTATTTCTCTTTGCGACTTTGCTTATCGCCTACACGACGCTGCTGGCCCCCCTCTTTGACTCCGATACTTTCCTGATCCTGCTCTCAAGGTGGAAGTTTTTCGCTGACCCCCCGCTGATAATGTAAGAGAGAGAGAGAGAGAGAGAGAGAGAGTCTTTATTGTCATTTGCACCGCATGTGGTACATGTGATGAAAACGAGATTATGTACACGGGGTCCCAGTTACATCCAACAACAAATGCAAGAGAAAAACAGTAATAACATCTAGAATTAACTAAGAAAAACATCAACTAGTAATACACTAAGCCTAATATAGTGGAAATAAACAGCAGCACGAACATGAGTTTGTATGAGCAGATGGTCACAGATGAACACAGCAACAAGAAAACAGATCAGCATCAGCATGATGTGACATTTTGCAGTGTTTATTTTTTATTTTATTTTTATTTATTTATTTATGTAAACATCTCCCGTGGAGCTTTTGTGTCAACCACATGCGCGCAGCCCGCATGCGCGGACAGTCTAGGGCAGGCTGACATTTCACGTGTCACGCTGCAAAATATAACAGTTTAACAATAATAAACAGTATTTATGTTGGCGTGGGAGATGTTTAAATTTATCTGAACTACAGTATCTATCTGGACTCGTTACATTTTTTAAACAGTGCGTAACGTGCTGTGAAAATGAAGACACCAGGTTTATTTTTTATTTATTTATTTATTCAGCACCACAAAGTTTACAACACAAACACTGAGAATTAAACTGAACACACTATTAAAACACGTGAACCGAACTGTAACTACGTTAATGAACTGGACTCTTGCTGTGTGTTCATCTGGACCCATCAGAACCGCCGAACCGTCTGCCTGTTTGTTGGAACGACAGCTTCTCCACCTGGCAGAAATAAATAAATAAATAAATAAAAACTCCGTTGTTGTGTGATCAAAGTAAACACAAGCAAACATTATACATGTATTAAGAACGTTGATTTACCTGCTGTAAGTCAGCTGTTTATCACGGAGGAAAGTCAGACATCGACTCGGTTCTGGTCCACAGTCCACTCAGTGTCTGGTGTGTAGCTTGTTAGATGAAGAGGTCCCACTTGGTGTCAAATCTGTCGACTCTTATCCAAAATCCAGCTTTAACTTATTGTTAACTTGTTGTTAGCTCAACTTTTAGCACAAAAGAAAGTAGCAGACTGCCAGCAGAGTGAGGCAGCACGCATGCGCAGTGGGTGAAGGTTCAGCAGCACGCATGCGCAGTGGGTGTAAGGGGGGGCATGAGGGAGGGGGGAGATTCGAGCAGATCCGTGTCAGATCCGTGTCAACGCAAAACTTTTAAACTAATTAACATGCCCATAAGTTCCGTTTCCCCCACACAGTGTCCGTGTAAACAGGGCCTAAATCGGACTTTGAATTGTCCTTTGAATGCATGTGTATTGTTTGTTTTGCTGGGGGGGAAAGAGGTCATTAGGAAGGTACCATATTTTCTGGTGTATAGGTCACACCTTTTTATGGTTTTTTTCCAAGGCCTGCGACCTATATATGGCTTGTTATCACTTTCGGTGAAACAAATTTTTAAATCCAGCTCATTTCACAATTACGTTCATTTACAGCAAACCCTCGAGTTACGTCAGGGATTGGGACCTACGGGTGTGACTTAGGTCGATGTTGTCGTACCTCGCGGACCAAAAACACGTGCCTGTCGTAGGTCCGCGTTTCTGACATAGGTCGCGGCTATACCGCTAACGGAGCGCCGCACACATATTTAACGGCATGAGACTGAACAAGCAGACATACTAGGCCATAAACATGCACAGAACTTTACATGTACAGTAAATGAATACTGTACAATAAATAAAAAATATAATTTCTTACTTTGAGCTGGTCAAAGCCTGCCTTCGTCTTTTAGCATTAGCTCTTGCACCCGTCCGAGCTCCCCCAGCTTCCTTACGCTCCACACGCACACACGTGGTCAAAACTGTTTAAAAGAAGGACTGTTAGCTTCTTAACTTCATACATTTGGAGCCAGAAAAAAAAAACTTACTGAAAGCCGTTTCTCCGCGATGTTCCTCCATCCAAAACAAGCTGCTCGGCGTTAGCTGCTGTTAGGCCCCGCCATTAGCAGCACTTGTTAGCATGTCAGTTCATTCAAAAAGGCTGTCGGCTTTGTATCTCCGCGTTAGCTCGGTGTCCCCCGACATCTTAGGCTGCCAGGCGGACATTTGCGGCGAGCTCCCGGCCGCAGATGGCCCCTCCGCGGCATGTCGGCTCGGTGTCTTCGCCTGTGTTAGCTGCTCTGTTAGCTGCTGTCGTTAGCATGTCGGGCGGCGTTGTGGGAGCGATCGCGGGGCGATCGGCGGCTGCTCCTCCGGGCCTGAGACGTCCACAGAGTTGACCGAGTGTTTCCAGCTAATTTATCCGTATGAGGCAACCCTGATCGGACACACGGTCCTCTAGAGCCAGCTGACAGGAGCCTCTATGGTGGAGCTCCATTGACCGCACTTGGGAATTGTAAAATGGCGACCGGAAACGACCGGAAGTTGCGTAAATTGTAATAAAAACATAATATTAATAATTATACTTTATTTATAAAGCCATTTAAAACAACCACAGCTGCAACAAAGTGCTGTACACATGAAATTAATAACATTTAAACACAAAAAAATATATATATATATATTTTTTTTTAATCATATTTTTATAAAATATGATAAAATCGTAAGTCTGAGTTGTCGTAGGTCGCGGGTGTCGTACCTCGAGGGTTGGCTGTATTAAGGAAAAGTTTAGCACAGACATACATTTGCTATAATTTTTATCAAACAAATAATTGTTTTTAAGTGTTAATCTTCTTAAAAGCCTTGCTGTGCGCTCCTGTGGCAGACATTTGTAGCAGAGCTAAACGTAGGTGCGACCTATACACCAGTGCGACCTATCTAGGGATTTTTCCAATCTATTGGTGATAATTGGACAATGCGACCTATACACAGGTGCAACCTATACACCAGAAAATACTGTAATACTTTTAAATGTCCTGGTTTAATGTTATCTTTTTGCACATTAGAAGGCTGTGTAAAGATCTACAGTTTTTTTCTACAGTTTTTTTTATTTTATTTTTTATAAATAAACCCCAGATGCTGGCTTCAGTCTGTAGTTTAAAAGTGTAATTGTTTAACAGAGTAAAAAGCATTTTCCTGACCTGTTTTTATGATGACATCCAATAAATACATCGTACAAAACCATCTACAGAAGGTCAGGCGGAGAAAAAGTGGGGCTCTTCAACCTCTCACCCAGACAGCCAGGCTTTCTGCCCACCCCTTGCTCTTTCAATCTACCTGCGACTGTCACATCGGCTTTGAGGCAGCGCTGCCTGTTGCCTGGTTACAGGTTGGAGTGAAGTGGACGTAATCATGACAGCAACGATGATTAGACCTGGCCTCATTTTCAGTCTCGGTCTCTGTCCAACTCAAACTGAGTGGCTGTTTGAGGTCAGGCCACGCTGGCAGATCAAGTCAACAAGCTTACACTAAACAAATATGCATGCTTTAAACTATGATTTTATATACAGTATTCTTTAATCTTTAACCTTTTATAACAAATTGTATGTTCACTATCTGGTGATCTGAACGTGGTGATAACTGTACTTTGTAGTAAATCTGGTCACAAGTAGACTTTAAACGTTGAGGTTAAGATCCAGTTTATTAAGCCATCAAGAAACACGTCTTCTGTTCTGAACAAGCAGTGAGGCTGAATGATAAAAAAAAAACATACAATTAAAGGTAACCCTTAAAGGAATGTATATTGCCTGCTTCCTTTCATGCCAGAGTTATATCCTAAGATTACCTTATGTTGAGAAACAATTAAGTTAAAACAGTTTTGGTTTTACCTTATAAATAACATCATGCACAATCCTTTTTTATTATCTTTTTTTTCCCATTCATACAACCTTTATTTATACAGGCGAGCATCATTGAGCCACAGGGACTCATTTACAAGAGGAACCTCTTCCAGACAGAACATGTAAAGTACAGACAACAATAACAGTAGATAATGACAACAACAAACTATAGTAAAAATACAGTTAAAATAAGGGTAGTATACAAAACAATAAATCAGGGTGCCGTGAAACAAGATGAAATATTAAAAACAAGAACATATCTGCCTTAATTTTTCCATTGACATTATCAAATGTTGGAAACTCCTTAAAGAAACTACGGTGGACAACTTCAGTTCCTGTCGCAAGGGGTTCCAGGTTGCAGGAGCTGAGTAGGAAAAGGCCTTTTTCAGTGTTGGAATGACAAGTTCAGTCTGCACTGAGGGAAGGCTGCAGGTAATGATGTCCTGAGAGTGCACGCTGTAACTGCACTGACGGTGTGACGTGTGGGAGGAGATATAAAAAAGCAGCAGACCAAGCTGGAATTTATAGGTGAAAATGAACCAGTGTGAGAGCCTACATGTAGATAACAATGACCAACTGACCAAGGAGCACAGAGTGCAGTGATGGGTACAGTTACAACCAGTTATGAATCTTAGTGCTCCATGGTAGACAGCATCCAACATCTGCAAGGACCTCCTGCCATGTAAATATGTCACCATAGTCAATGGTCAGTAGGAAGGTAGTAGTTACAAGGCGTTTTCTGGCATTCAGAGTTAAGCAAGATCAACAAAGTCCATGCTCATTGATCCAGATATACAATCCAACAATTTTCAGTCAGATCATCTGGACAGTTTATTTATTTATTTATTTATTTATTTATTTATTTTGCTGAAACATTTCACCTTCCATCCAGAAGGCTTCATCAGTCAAGGAAACACACAACACAAAACTGATTCACTCCAAAGTGGAACAAACCACTTCTGTTGGTGCTAAGATGGTCTGTTTGGCAAGCCCCCTCCTCCGGAGCCGGCCCTCTCCCTCGTCGACAGTCATGCCAAACTGGTTCAAAACCAACAAAGTCCATGCTCAATAATCCAGGTATACAATCCAACAATTTTCCGTCAGGTCATCTGGACAGTTTCTTTTTATTTTATTTTATTTTATTTATTTATTTATTTATTTATTTATTTATTTATTTATTTATTTTATGTTTCACCTTCCATCCAGAAGGCTTCATCAGTCAAGGAAACACAACACAAAACTGATTCTTCCCACAACAGCTTACCGTACTCCAAAGTGGAACAAACCAGTTAAGCAAGATCTATTTCTGAAAAATAAACCCAGTTCTCATTCTCATTCTCAGAGTACGTTATGAGATATCTTACATGATCTTGTACAGTATGTTTTGTTAGCAAAGTACAGTATATGTTGTGAATTTCTCTCAGCTACCACCACAGCTAAATTTAGTTCAATGTCTGCAAAATTATCTGAGTCAAGGACATTTTTGTTGGCTAAAGTTCATTAGCTGGGGGGGCATCTTGAACTCCCAAATGATAATCGGTTGTAGATGTACCATTAATAGTTTCCTAGAGTTGTATTAAAATTCTTCCAGCGGTTCATGAAATATTTTGTTAACAAACAAACAGGGTTGACTCCCAAAAGGTAACGTCACGATTTTAAGCAAAAATGTTCTGCAATTGGGCACTCAAACATGTTTTGAGGACCATGCTCAGCTACTACCACACAAATATTTAGCTCAGTATTTGTAAAGTTAGTAACATCAAATTTTGTTTTTTGTTTTTTGAGGTCAGATGATTGGCAGCCAACTTGAGTTGGATTGAGTTCAGAAGTTAATAAATTGTAGATGTCAATCTAAGGATAACTTTCTGGAAGTTTCATAAAAATCAATCATTGATCATGGAATATTTTGCTAACAGAGTTGATTTCAGTAGTTTAAGGCACAGTTTTAAACACAGATCTTGCGCAATAATTTAGTAGTCAAAGTATAAACTGAGGATTATGCTCAGGTACTACCACACCACACCTTCACTCATATTTGTAAAACTGATCAAATTAAGACCATTTTAGGTGTTCCAAGATTGCTTTGCTGTGGTGACTTGATTCAAGTTGACTTCAAAATCAGTTGTAGATGTACATCCAGTGAATATTTTCTGAAATGTTTATTAAAATACATTCAGTGGCTCATTTAGCTAATAATGCAAACAAATTGCTTCGCCTTCATATTGATAAAAATCAAGTATTAAAACTACCGGTAATTATTTTCCATAAGAGCCAAGTTGAAAAAGTACAATTTAAAATACTTGAAAATACATTAAAAAGTTTGTTTTTATATAGTGCAAACATTTAGTTTTTTTGGCTGCAGACATGCATCTGAAGATTAATTGTTTCTTTCCCTCCATTAATAAACCATTTTTATTCTGTGATGCAACGGGTTCAATTAACGTGTCAGACGGTTTCCTTTCATAAAATAAGTCAAAGCGTTTATGTAACATCTCAGTCTATCTCCAGCCATGAAAGTAACAAGGTTTTCTCTGACAACTTAATTAAGTTAACAAGAAAAAAAACCTCCATGGTGCTGCTCTGTCTCTTGAGGCATCTCTAAGAACATGGAAAAGACTGTAAACACAAACTCGTGCGTCATAAAAAACAAGTTAAAACATTGATTCTGTCTCTGATATGTCAGCTCAAAACCCAAAGTGCTCTGCAACTAAACTCTTACACATGTTGTGACTGCGAGGCTCTTGCCGGAGACAGGAAGGAACGATGAAGAAGGGGGTGGTGGCATCTCTGACGAGGTTAGACAGAGGAAGAGGTGTATTTTTCCACAAAGGGACACCTTGTCACCTCAGTGGCCCTCCATGTTTGTCACTGTCATTTGCGTTGAGCTTTTCCTCATGTTGGAGTCGAAGGCAATCCTGCAGCCTGTTGCTTAGCAACTTGTGCCAAAATGGAGCTGAGTGGTGGGGCTGTGGACGGCAGTGTCATGACGTGTCAGGTCACACTTATGTGATTATTGTCTAACATAGTGTCTCCCGGACTGACACTGCAAAGTTCGGCCATAGTGCACTCTACAAAAACAGATGTTGGGGTTAGGTAAGCCTGTTGTGTGTGTCTCTTTAATACCAGCATGCTTCACAAAAATAGTAGCATTAATTCAATTAAAATCATATACGGCTAAGGGATGTAAAGTTTATTTACACTGGACCTAGCAGTGAAAATAAGGCCTGAATTTTGATTTTATTTTTTATTTTGTTTTTGCGCAACATTTGTGCAGCTCTTCTACAGGTTTGCTGCATCTTTTAAAGTGAAAACCACAACTTGTTGCAACAAAGACATTTGCAATTTTACCACCATAGTGCATTTTTCAGAGCCAAAAGACATGTTTGTTTTGTTGGTGAGCTCGTAGCTGATGAACTGATCAAAAACCTATAAAACCTGTCGTCTTTGATGCAATAATATTGCTGTTTTCAACAAACCCACAGTTTGTCTGTAAGCAAAACCACAGGATAATGTTAGAATTTAGCTTTTAAGCAGCACAATAAAGCAAAAGAAGCACAAAGAAGGCCAAAGCTAGCTCAGAGCCAGGAGTAGCAAACTGCTAGCAAAAAGCAAGAAGAAAACTGTCATGAATCATGTGTCTGCGCTCTGTTAGGCCACGCCCACCTCCTCCGCTGTGGTCAGTGTACTCCTACTCACCTGTTGGCCGCTGCATTTAAATGCTCTGCTGCTCTCTGTTCCGCGCCAGATTTGTATCTTTATTTTATTTTATTGCAAGTAGATGTCCAGCATTTCGCTCATGCCACTGACTCTTTTGACCATGTTTCTGTGCCCTGGATTTTCCTGTTTCGCCTAACCCTTATCTGATATCTGCCAAGCTTCTAATTTCTGGACATGTAACTTTTTTTTAAGCTTTTTAAAGTCAAAAGTAGCTAAACACAGGCAAAAAAACCTGAAAATTCAAGCTTTGAGCAAACAGTAGCGAAACTTAGCAAAAAAGCATGAAAGAGCTACTTTAGTGCTAGAATTAGCTAAACTATAGAAGAAAAAACAGCAGAAACAGAATTTTTAAAGGCAGAAGAATGAAAATGCTAAAAAAAAGGCAGAAAAATGCTAGCTAAGAGCAATAAGTAGCAAAACTTTAGCAAATAGCAGGACAAAGCTAGCTTACAACTAAAGTAGCAAAACGTCAAAATTGACTTTGATTGTTGATATGCTGCTGATCTCTTGCTGCTGATTTATTTCCTGCTGCTGTCTTCATTCATACTCATCCCCTCACACAGACTCATGTTCGGGCTGCTGTTGTTCGGCGTATTACTGTTTTTTCACTATTAAGTGTTTAGTGTAGTTTAACATATTTTTAGTTCATATCTTAGATCTTATTACCATTTTTCTTTTACAATTTATACTTTTGTTGGATGTAACTGGGCTGTGTACACAATTTCATTCCACCATTTGTACCACGTGTGGTGCAAATGACAATAAAGAACCTTGCCCTTGACATGACCTGGACTTCACATGTGTACGAAGCAAAACAAGAAGCAGTTTCTTCCACAGCCTAGCAAATAGTAACTGCTCTTTTATTTTCATGAAACTGATAATCATGACTGATAAATCAGACAGATTCTTGGCTTTAAAAACTTACAAAGCTCTCAACAACCTAGCTCCATCTTATATTAGAAATCGTGTTGCTCCATATTTTCCTAACAGAGCACTTCGCTCTCAGACTGCAGGTTTACTTGCAGTTCCTAGAGTTTCCAAAAGCAGAATGGGATGAAGGTCTTTCAGTTAACAGGCTCCTCTCTTGTGGAACCAACTTCCAGTTTCTGTTTGTGAGGCTGACACATTGTCCAGTTTTAAGACTGGGATTAAGACTTTCTTTTTTGATAGAATAGAATAGAATATATCTTTAATGACATTGACATTGCACCGGGGCACAAAACAACGTAATTGATTACGCACATCCGTCTTAGGATAGGGACGAGTGCACGAAGTCGCAGCAGTATGAAACCGCGCCACCACAATCAGCAGATATGGAAAAAGGAATAGACACAAACGGGTAAGAACGTGGTATTCAAAAAAAGAATCTATCACAATTTGTCAATAGACACTCCATGATAAAGTCCAAAAAAACTCTACCAGCTTTTAGCACATTTAGACAGGACAAGATGCATTATGACGGCAGGCGGGAGGTAAAGTCTGTGAGTAATCAGCTCCAGATAAGCACAGATAAATCCTATAGTTAGGGTTGACTTGTTATGCTGCCATAGATTTAGACTACAGGAGGACAAATTGACCACATTTCCTAAAACAAATTGTTAAAATGTAATAGTTTTCATTTGATACTATTTCTGTCTTAACATGTGATTAACATGTGATTCTTGACCTGCCATTGTGTATCTGTTCCTGCCAAACCTAGCTGGTTGAAGCAGATGGCCACTTGTCCTGAACCTGGTTCTGCTGTAGTGATACACCTTCATCTCTCTGAACTGTCCATGAGATACCTTTGTCTCTGGAAACTCTTAAGTGGTACACTTTTTCTTTGAGCTCTTCAAGGGAAGAGTGGACACTATTTTATTACATTCATTTCAATCAAGATACAAATTTAAACCAATAAGCGACTTCTTTTAATTTGTGTTACTTCAAATATATCACAAATCCCTTATTATGAATGTGTAATGGTGCACTTTTTCTCTGAAACTTGCAGTGAAGGACAGTTACTCTGTTTATCTCATTTAGTGGGAATTCAGGACACTAATCACTTCAACAAGAGACTTTTTTATTTTTGTCCTAATTAATAATCAGAAGAATAATCTCCTGTTATGTTATTATCATCAGTAGTTTCAATATGTTGATAATTGAATGACGTTGTTTAATCAAAGTGACAGGTCAACAGTGTTTGTTTAAAGTGTTAAAACAGTTTTTAATCAGTTTTATTATAAAAGCTGGCACCTAAAACTAACACTTTATCTTCCCCTTCTGACCTAAAGAGTCCGAGAGAGAGAGTCAGAGAGTCTTTATTGTCATTTGCACCATGTGGTACATGTGATGAAAACTAGATTATGTACACAGGGTCCCAGTTACATCCAACAACAAATGCAAGAGAAAAACAGTAATAACATCTAGGATTAACTAAGAAAAAACATCAACTAGTAATACACTAAGCCCTAATGTAATAGAAAAACATCATTATAAACAGCAGCACGAACACGAGTCTGTATGAGCAGATGGTCACAGATGAACACAGCAACAAGAAAACAGATCAGCATCAGCATGATGTGATATTTTGCAGTGTTTATTCGTGTTGATTATTTATTCATGAGTCTAACAGCCTCAGGGTAGAAGCTGTTCCTCAGTCTAGTGGTTCTACATTTGATGCTCCTCAACCTCCGTCCTGAGGGGAGTGGGGCAAAGAGTGAGTGTGCTGGGTGAGTGAGGTCTTTCATGATGCAGGTGGCTCTTTTCCTGCATCTGGAGGTGTAAATGTCTGTGATGGTGGGGAGACTGACTCCAACAGACTTCTGTGCAGCCTTCACCACTCTCTGTAGAGCTTTCCTCTCTGCAACTGTGCAGCCTCCATGCCACACGTTGATGCTGGAGCACAGGATGCTCTCCACTGCACACCTGTAGAAGGAGGTGAGGACTGGGCTGCTCAGACCAGCTCGTCTCAGCCGTCTGAGGAAGTAGAGTCTCTGATGACCTTTCTTGATCAGGCTGGTGGTGTTGTTGCTCCAGCTGAGGTTATCATTCAAGTGTACACCCAAGTATTTGTAGCTGGAGACCACTTCCACTGCAGATCCACTTATGTTCAGTGGGGTGGGTGTGTTTGTTCCTTCTGAAGTCCACAATCATCTCCTTTGTCTTCTTCACATTCATGTGAAGGTTATTCTCTTTGCACCAGCTCTCCAGGTGTTCCACCTCCTGTCTGTAGCTGGACTCATCATTGTTTGTGATGCATCCCACCACCGCTGTATCATCTGCAAACTTAACAATATGACAGCCTGGATGTGTGGCTGTACAATCATATGTGAGCAGAGTGAACAGAAGAGGGCTCAGCACACATCCTTGAGGAGAGCCAGTGCTGAGGGTTATGGTGGAGGAGGAGAAGTTGTGGATCTTCACGGACTGTGGTCTGTTTGTTAAGAAGTCTAAGACCCAGTTACAAACGGAGGGGCTTAGTCCAAGTGTGGATAGTTTGTCTATCAGAGTTTGGGGGATCATGGTGTTGAAGGCAGATGTGAAGTCCACAAAGAGCATACGGACGTATGAGTCCTTCTGATCCAGGTGGGTGAGAGCAGTGTGGACCACAGAGGAGATGGCGTCCTCTGTTGATCGGTTCTCGCGGTATGCATACTGATGAGGGTCCTCGTTGATGTTGACGGTTGTCTTGATGTGGGACATGACCAGTTTCTCAAAACATTTTGCGACTATCGGGGTGAGGGCCACCGGCCTATAGTCATTCAGACCAGTCACTGTGGAGCTCTTTGGAACTGGGATGATGGTGGCGGTCTTCAGGCAGGTGGGAACTGACTCCAGTGCAAGTGAGGTGGTGAAGATGTCAGCCAGCACCTCACAGAGCTGATCCGCACATTCCTTCAGAACTTTCCCTGGGATGTTGTCCGGTACAGTTGCTTTATGAGGGTTGATCTTTCTGAGACTGCCTCTCACTTCTGCTGCAGTCATGCTGAGATGCTCTTCATCTGGTGGTGAGATGATCCTGGTGCTGGCTGGTCTGTTTGGGTCTTCAAAACGTGCATAAAACTTATTGAGGGCATCAGGCAGAGATGGGTCTTTGGGGCATTGTTTGCTCTTACCCTTGTAATCTGTTATGCATTTGATGCCCTTCCACATGCTCCGTGGGTCTTGTGAGGTGAACTGACCCTCGATTCTCTGTGCATATGTGGCCTTGGCCTTCTTAATGCCAGCAACCAGCTCTTTCCGGCTCTTTCTCAGCTCCTCTGTGTCTCCAGACTTGAAGGCAGTGTTCATGGCTGCCAGCAGGGTGCGAACCTCTTTATTTAGCTAGGGTTTTGTGTTGGGGTAAGATTTAACATATTTTTTTATGGATACGTTTTCACAGCATGTGCTGATATAACCCAACACTGATGAAGCATATAAGTCTAGGTTCACTGAGTTTCCGTTAGTTGCTACCTCTCTGAAAACAGACCAGTTTGTATTTTCAAAGCAGTCTCTCAGCATGGGGGTGCTATCTTGTAGCCAAACTTTTATCTCTCTTTGTTCCGGCTTAGAGCGTCTGAGTGGGGGAAGCTGTGCTGGTACCAAGAGCAAGGAGGAGTGGTCAGAAGCCCCGAGCGGTGGGCGTGGCTTCGCTGTGTACGCCCCTTTCACATTTGTGTAGACGTGGTCAAGCGTTTCATTTCCTCTTGTTGTCGTGGAAACGTGCTGATTGAAGGTTGGGAGGGAGACCTTTAAATTCACGTGATTGAAGTCACCTAGAACAATGCAGAGCGCCTCTGGATATTTACACTGCAGCGAGCTGAGTAAGTAATGAATTTCTTCCAGAGCGACATTAGCATTAGCATCAGGGGCTATGTAAATAACTGTGATAAGGATCACTGAGAACTCACGGGGGAGGTAGTGGGGTCGACACCTTATTGTGATAAGCTCCACAGCAGCTGAGCAGAGGCTTTTAATAACAGCACAGTTCGAGCACCAATCCTTATGCACGTAAACACAAACACCGCCGCCTCGTGTTTTCCCCGTAATCTCGGTGCAACCGGTCCGTTCTGAAAAAGAGTCTGTCATCCAGCTCATATACAGAGTCCGGTGTATCCTTAGAGATCCACGTTTCCGTGAGGCAGAGCACAGAGCACCTCCTCATTTCCTCCGACGCTGTCACTCTCAGACAAAGCAGATCCATTTTGTTGTCCAGCGAGCGGACGTTGGACAGAAAAAGATTAAACTAACCTCTTGACCTCTTCCTCCCAACCTCCTGTCTCACTCTCACTCCCCCTTCCTGGGCTACTGGCCAATCGGGAAGGACCGAGTATCTAGGTCGAACTCCCCGTAAAAGCTCTAAGACTTCCTGGAACTCTACAGTCTGTGGGAGAAGTTAAACTACAATGTTTCTCCTAAGAGCTGGATTGAACACTGGTCAAACTCTAATGACCACATCATCAGCTAAAGACTTATAACATGCTAGTTATGAGTCCTTCTCAAGAAAAGAAAGAAAAGAAAAGAAAGAAAGAAAAGCTCTGCAGAGAGTGGTGAAGGCTGCACAGAAGTCTGTTGGAGTCAGTCTCCCCACCATCACAGACATTTACACCTCTAGATGCAGGAAAAGAGCCACCTGTATCATGAAAGACCTCACTCATCCAGCACACTCACTCTTTGCCCCACTCCCCTCAGGACGGAGGTTGAGGAGCATCAAGTGTAGAACCACTAGACTGAGGAACAGCTTCTACCCTGAGGCTGTTAGACTCATGAATAAATAAAAATAAAATTAAAATAAACACTGCAAAATATCACATCATGGTGATGCTGATATGTTTTCTTGTTGCTGTGTTCATCTGTGACCATCTGTGACCATCTGCTCATACAAACTCATGTTCGTGCTGCTGTTTATTCCCACTATATTAGGCTTAGTGTATTACTAGTTGATGTTTTTCTTAGTTAGTTCTCAATGTTATTACTGTTTTTCTCTTTCATTTGTTGTTGGATGTAACTGGGACCTCGTGTACATAATCTCGTTTTCATCTCATGTACCACATGCGGTGCAAATGACAATAAAGACTCTCTGACTCTGACTCTGACTCTTCTCGAGCTTCAAAGCTCCATTTTTAATTAAGTTCCTTAGAGGAATATTTTATCTTGAAAAGCCAAACCGGAACTAGTAGACGCTACTTCCGTTAGGGTGATCCGGACCTCATGCTAGCCGTTGAGAGTGAACAAGATGGAAGCCTGTTAAACGTTAGCCAGATGGACGATCCATGCATTGTTTAAGACTGACCCACTTTACCGGAGTTTGGGGACCCAGAATCTTCACCAAAGGTAAAAAGTCATTGTTCAATGCGGACGGGAGACTTAGCAAACACCGCCGAAGAGCTGCCATGTTTCTGGTTGTAAACATTCAAGATAATAACCCTCTTCATCTTTCCTCCATCTCCCTTCCTTACTCCTTAAACGTTGTCTTTATTTCCTTTCCAGAACTTTAAGAAATATCTGCCTACAGATATAAAGTAATATGACATCTCATTACTTGTTTCTGTTGTTCACAAAATTGAATCTGTCCACAGTTAGTTTATAAGAAATTTGATCAGAACCAATCCGTTGTACACATGTTGATGTAATTTTATGATTCTGTTAATAAATGATTCATCCCCTGGTGAATCTACATAAATTAACGTTTCATGCCTGTTACATCTAATCTGACCACACAATTTATTTGTCAATTCCTGAAAAAGAGAGAACTCGTGAAATAATTGTTGATAAGGTTGTGTCAGGTATAACCTTCTCATTCTTACATTTGGTGTATTGGACGGCTCAGTAAATCTGAACCCCCTTATACAACTACAGTACACTGCTAAAGGTTTCTTCCTCATGAGGGATTTCCTTTCCACTGTCACCTTCATGCTTGCTCAAGATGAGAGTCTGTGATGGAGTTAAATTCAAAGCAGTCTGCTCCTCAGATAAATAATGTTATTAATTTACATTTTTATATATACCAGTATGAATGTTTCTGTGCAGTGCCCAGATATGACTCCTGTTGTGACTTGGCGCTATATAAATAAACTGAATTAAATTGAATTGAATTAAATTAAAAATGCCAGCAAAGCAAGATGCATAAATCAATTCAATCACACAAGCATCCTTCTGTCAAATCTGAACTGCTGTCATTGCTGAGGTTGCTCAAAGATGTGGTTTTGTTTGCAGCGAAGAAGCAGCAAGATTAATCCTTTTACAATACATTGTTTTTAGACGTAGTTTTTCTGGGACTAGTAGAAAGTGACGTGAAAATTAGGACAGAGCCGATAGGGTGGGCTTCAAAATATATATTTTCTTCCCTTCAGCTCACCCAGCAACACTTTTTAGAGAAAATTAATGATCCAGTCAACATGCATAATTGTCTTCAATTTCTCTGACATTAAAAATTAATATTTGTCCATTAAAATTTTTTGACATGAAATAAGGCAAAGCAGGGGGTGAAGCAAAGGAAAGAGAAAGGTAAAATGAAGAAGAGAGGAATAACCTGAGACAGGCACCGAGTCCTGTTAGCCAAGCGTTGCAAAGATCCCATTACCTCCCAGGTTCACAACAGCATGTTGGCTATATCACATATTGATTTCTTCAACAAGTCAATCTAACCTTGTTACAAACATTATGACTGCTGGGCAGTGCCTGAAGCTGAGGGTGCTAAAAAAATAAAAAAATAAATCTTCCCAATTTCCCGAACCCAAAGCCTCCCCCTTTTATTCTGTTTGCCTCACTTCAGGTGAGAAGCTGAGTCACAGGACCAGACTATTGTTGCTTTTGAAGGTGACACAAGCTTTTCAAGTGACGCCAGAAAACTAAACCTGAGCCAAAATGTAAACTTCCATGTGGACTGAACCGTCAGTTACTGCAAAGGCATGGCGTGCTTTTAGAATGAAACGTTTGATGGAAAAAGACTGAACATATTCCTAGAACACAACCAAAAATATGGAAATGTGACTGTGGATAGCAGCACTTCCAACAATCAACACAAAGTGGAATAAATAAGCGGCAGACAACATCTTTTTCACCGGCGGGCTCTCTTGGAGCTGTCCTCCTATATTTTTATCTTAATTCAATCTTTATTCGCCTTTCACTTCCATGCGAGCACTAAGAGAGCAGCAGTCCATAAAATAATAAGCCCATCAGCGCAACACAAACTCTCACACACAAACACACTTCAGCCCTCGCAGCGGGCTATATACAGTCCTCCCATTATTCTGTGGTTCACATCTTCTGTAAACGATGCGTTCATATCAAAGCCCTTACCGAGAGGAAATTCCACTCAAAAACAGAAGGTATTGTACCCATCATTATCAAAAAGCGCTGCAAAATGTGTCGAATAAACACAGTTCATACAAACACCAGCACGCAACGGGGAGCATTTCCTGTGAGACGGTAAAACGAAGCCGTGCCGCTTCCATGCATCATGCTGCATGCATCTAATGCATGTTACTGAAATGCACGTTTTAGATTAGTCGTCCAATTTAAATGTAACCCACGACACTTTGCTGAACGGGTCAGGGCGCTTGAACACAATCTCCCAAGAGAGAGAGAGAGAGCGTTATCCCCCACCCCCTAGCACAGTTAATGTATTGATTGCACAGCGCTCTGTGCTATGATAAAACTATTTCATGAATTCCAATGAGACTCCTTTACCAGACTGTTACAAAAGGAGCAAAACACAATCACCGCAATGCAAAATATGTTGTTGTGTTGTGTCATTGCTTGTAGAATGCATTCCCTTTAAATGTTTTTTTTTTTTCGGGGTGGGAAAGGGCGGTGGAGTTGGGTGAGTTGAAAAGGCGGGGGGGTGTAGCTGCTTTGATCTGCTCTCACTCGGAGCGATACCTTATTCTACCTCCATGTAAAGAATACGCCCCAGCATCGTGCACGTATCAGGCTTTATCTAGATCCTGCGTGTACACATGTCTGGGGTGTTCTGAAAGTGTTTAGATAACGAAAAACACGATTTATGTTATGTTTTGTTGGTATTTTGTGCTTATACAAGCCACCAATACAGATATGAACAGAGTTTTGGTTGAACTCAGTCTGTTTTACAGATATTGAGCTCAAATTTGGTTTGGCAGAAGCGGAAAGTCATCCTCAGCACATTCTCCAAGCACAATCCGATCACATGCATGCAAAAAATATTAAACCTTGGCATGCAAGGTGGTAACGGTATGGGATACGTCAAGGTATGCTGATTTATTTCAGTCCACTGGCTATTATTTTATTTATTTATTTATTATTTTATTTATTTATTTATTTTTTAAGCTACTGGATAAGCAGTTTCTAGTGTCAGGCTTTAGAGCAGAGCTATTCAACAAATTTGCTCAGGGGGCCACAGTTTATGAAAGCCAACAGTTCGGGGGTTGGACATCCAGCTATTAAAATCATTATGTAAATAAACCACCAGTGATCTGCTACCTTTTAAATATGCTTGTTTTATTGCATTGCTTCATAAATTCAATAAGCAGAACCCGAAATCCAAACCCAGAAACTTCTAAAATATATATACAGTATATATATACCGGTGTATACAGTACGTATATCTAATTATATATATATATATATATATATATATATATATATATATATATATATATATATATATATATATATTAGGGATGTCCGATAATATCGGCCTACCGATATTATCGGACCGATATTGGCATAAAAATGTAAAATCTCTACATATCGGTATCGGTTTCTCTTCCGATAACAAAAGCCCGATAAAATAACACTTATTTGTGCACTTTTGTTTCTTTTCTTTGCAGTTTACCTCATTTCTCAAGTGTTGTTTGTACCTCATAGAAATGTGCAATCTTCAAAATGTTATTGTTGCCAGCCACATTTTATTTAACAATGAAAAATTATAGTAGGCTGTACATTTTACTTGTTATTTTAGTTGACATTACATGTTCCAAGCACTTTTACAGCTACAATGTTTAATTTTATTTGTTAAGTCAAATTTGTCCTAGCTATAGTGGGTAGTTTTTCCATAACTTCAGTTGAAATGGTTCTTATTTTCTACAGACTGTTTGCCTATGGAATGTATCCAGTGGGGCAACACAATAAAGCAGACAAAATGTCCCTGACAGGAGATATATAATTTCACCTTAATATCGGTTTGTAATATCGGTTAATATCGTAATCGGAAATTAAGTGTTAAACAATATCGGCATATCGAATATCGGCAAAAAAGTCAATATCGAGCATCCCTAATATATATATATATATATATATATATATATATATATATATATATATATATATATATATATATATATATATGTATATATATATATATATATATATATATATATATATATATATATACATATATATACCGTATTTTCTGGTGTATAGGTCGCACCTGTGTATAGGTCGCATTGTCCAATTATCACCAATAGATTGGAAAAATCCCTAGATAGGTCGCACCTACGTTTAGCTCTGCTGCAAATGTCTGCCACAGGAGCGCACAGCAAGGCTTTTAAGAAGATTAACACTTAAAAACAATTATTTGTTTGATAAAAATTATAGCAAATATGTGTCTGAGCTGAACTTTTCCTTAATAAATGAACGTAATTGTGAAATGAGCTGGATTTAAAAATTTGTTTCGCCGAAAGTGATAACAAGCCATATATAGGTCGCACCAGTGTATAGGTCGCAGGCCTTGAAAAAACCATAAAAAGGTGCGACCTATACACCGAAATCTTTGGCCAGGGTGGCTGCTGTGTTCCGGCGGGGTCATGTGGTTGTGCCCGTTGATGGTGTGTGGGGGCGATCAGGGGTGTGGTCTTTGATAGGGTGCTGGCTGGTTGGCCTGGTGTGGCATTTGTGCTTGGGGTGTGCTATGTGTGTGTGTGTGTGAGGTGGAGGGTGCGCTGGCAGCATGCCTGGGTGTCTCTGGATCTGTGGTGTAAGGTTGGTGGGGTGCCTGCCTGGTCCTTGGTGTGCTGGGCTAGCCTTCCTCTGCTGTTTCTCCCTGCTGCTCTGGTCCCCAGCCTGGGGCTGACCTGCAGTTGCTGTCGGGTGTGGGGTGGGGTGCACCTTGTGGTGGCGCTAG
This sequence comes from Garcialebias charrua, assembly GCA_038048925.1. Classification (NCBI taxonomy): domain Eukaryota; kingdom Metazoa; phylum Chordata; class Actinopteri; order Cyprinodontiformes; family Rivulidae; genus Garcialebias; species Garcialebias charrua. The sequence continues at coordinate 6,561 of JBBPBX010001637.1, read as the reverse complement.
GGTGGCTGGTGGGTTGTCTTGGCCTAGAGAAGTGGGTCAGCTCTGGTGCAAGTTCCTGGCTGGCATGGGCGCATGTGTTGTTTCATGGGTGGGCGGACTGGAGTTGCTGACATTGGCTGGGCAGCTTGGCGGGCTCCCTGGTTTCCTGCCCCACTCGTCACTCTGTTGTGGGGATGTCGACCCTGCTGGCTGGTGGTGTGCCACAGACATTTATAGAGTGTG
>JBBPBX010001636.1:80279-99967 GCA_038048925.1 Garcialebias charrua | reverse complement strand
AAACTAAGCCAACAACACCGCAACAATAATGCTACACAAAACAACTTAATAATCGTTCTAGGAAATCGTACGAGACCACCAATTGTAATAGAATAATGATGCTTGTAAGGTATTTAAACACTTACTGAGCCACCATTATTGGATGCGCAGTTTAGCAGATTTTAATCTTGTGTAATTGAATAATAATGATGTATAGTAAGGTATTTAAACACTTACTGAGCCACCATTATTGGATGCGCAGTTTAGCAGACTTTAATCTTGCACAAACTGCCACCAAAGTGCGAGTTCTTCCTTTTTCCGATACTAAATTGTTTTTACTGTGATTAATCAGAAATGTAATTTCACGCTTAGACTTCAATTTATATTGGTCTACCAGAAAATAGACCTTTTATTGAAACTATCACAGAATTACATTAAACATTGGTATCGATATTAGCTCTGATTTAATAACTACGTTGACAAGAATTCAAATTAAAACAAACAGACAATTAAAACTTAACTGTTGGCACATTACTTGACAGATTAAATAGCTTATGAAAATAAGAAATAGGAGGAAGGAATACTGGAAGCTAAGTTAAGCTAAAGTTGGTTACTTTGAACCAGACTGGGTGACACCGTTTCCCCCACACGAGCAGACTGCTGGGCTCCCGCACGCTCAAACACACCACGGCTCGTTACCTGTTGAAGGTTCGTCTCTTGGAGACAAGAGTGGAGAAGTTTGTGGACACACACGTGGATGGGTTTGTCCAGTGGCCGTCCAGTTGGACTTCAGCGTGAGTGTGCTGATTCACGATACGAGGAACTCGCCTCCCTCGGCAGGGACCAACGGTCAAGCGCACAGACTGACTTTCAAAATAAAACTCTAGAAAACAAATTCTTCCAGAAGAGTGACAGGATCACAGTAAGGCTTTACTATGATCCTAGCGGAGACGTGGGTCGTTGACACATGACCGGTCCGTCTCCGGCTTTCCGGAGGAGAGAGCAGGTTGACAGTTTTTCTCCTCCAAACTCTAACTTCCAAATAGGAAGTGCCCATTATATGGGGGAGGTGGGGTCTCCCCACCTCCTCAACGGCTACAGGCTGGTTAACAAAATAAAAGATGGAAGTATGATCCCATAGGCAGAAAGTCTCTTGACGGACAGCAGGAAAACTGTTTACATAAACAGCCAGGTGGCCTGCTGGTGAGCACAGAAAATGTTATGGCTAACTTCATAGACAACACAAAAGAAGCTGCAAGTTAAACGTTTACTCTGACCTTGTGCTTTAGATTCAAAGACTACTTGTTCTGCCGAAATAAACCAGCCGAAGGGTCAAAGTCATGCAAGTAACAGATCATCATTGAAATGATAAAAATACTGTTTGATCAATTCTGAATTAACACACATTAAAGAGAAAGTTCAATCTGATTAATTAGTGTCCATTAATCCATAATAATTGTTAACCAATATAGAGTCCACTTGTCCTTGAGAAACTCCTTGAGAGTTTCAAGAAGGTGTAACACAGAGTTTCAGAGAGATGTGGAGAGGCCCATATCCCATACGGACATGAGAGTGCTGTATCCCTACAGCTCTGATTTAATAACTACTGTAGACAAGAATTCAAATTGGAACAAACAGAAAAGTTATGTTTAAACTTCCTGCTGGCACATTTACTTAAAAGTTTAATGGCTTAAGAAAATAAGAATAAGGAGGAAGGAGTGGAATGAAAGCTAAGTTTAACAGAAGTTAATTATTTTGAAATGCAACAGGGTGACACTTTTCCCACACGAGTCCGGCTAGACTTCCCCACACGTTCAGCATACAATCAACGACTCTTTACCTGGTGACGATACGTCTCTGGAGATAAGAGCTGAGAAGTTTTGTGGACACTTAACGGACGGTGTTGTCCAGTTGACATCCAGTTGAAACTTCAGCGCGTGTATAACTGATTCAACGAGCAGAAGTGCGCCTTTCCCGGCAGGAACCAGGCCAACGTCCTGACTGGGTTTCAAAATAAAACTTTCAGAAAACAAATTCTTTCAGAACCGATGAGTGAGTTACAGCTGAGCTGTACCGTAACCCTGGCTGATAACGTAGGTCTAATTGACATTTGACCAGAACGTCCACCAGCTTCCAGAGAAGAACAAGTGGTTCAGTTTGTTCTCCCTTTCACACCAAACCAAAAACGGGAAGTAATAGTTTTATATGGAGGGCGGAGTCTGCCCACTTCCTGAATGGTTATTGGTTGGTTTAACAAAATAAATGAATTTACTCAGTATTTCTCAGAGTTGGAAAACTCTGAAGGACACCAACGTATTGTTTAGGACCGTGGCCAGATGGAGCTTGTTTGTACAGAGAATATTATGGCTAACTTACAGACAAAGCAGAGAAGGAAGTAACAGTTTTACCCTGAACTGCGCCATGATATTAAAGTATCCTGTACTGCAGAATGACAGCATGAGAGTGACCCTAATGTTAATACCAGATCATCATTAAATGACAAAAATATACTGTTGATCAATTCTGAATTAACACAAATTAAAAGGAAGTCTTTCTGATTGATTTGTGTTTCTTAATTCAAGATAATTGTAACAAAATAGTGTCCACTTGTCTCCTTCAGAGCTCAAGAAAAGCGTATCACTTAGAGTTTCAGAGAGATGTGAAGAGGTTTAAATCCAGTAACGGACATGAGGTGCTGTATTACTACAGTCCCCCTTTTTGGAAGTCATCGCCTGTCCTTGGAGATGAGTTCCAACACGAAACGATACCACCGAATGTCTCTGACCTCTATATAATCCAGCAAGGGGAAGAAAAAAAAATCTAAATTATACTCCCATAATGGTTTTAGAAATTCCATACTGTTCGTAGGTAATCCCATTGCGGCAAGCTTTCAATCCTTTGGAAAACATAGTCTGTTAACCCTTGGAAAACTGAGTCTGTGATCCCTTGGAAACAAAGTCTTATAATCCACAGCGATTGGGGTTATTGATTTCATCAGCAACAAATGGTTTTTTAATCAGCATGTAGAGGGGATCCCTCGATTGACGCAGAGGAGGTGGCCCTTGGATGAAGGTTGAAGACCAACGTTGGAGTTGCAGGTCCCCACATCGAAGGTTATGGGCTGGATGGCTTCCAGTCTGTGCCACCCTGGTTCTATGTGTCATGCGAGTATGTGGTTTTAGGTGGGCTTATGACAGGGATTTTACATTAGGCCCTACCTATATGCACCTGGTATGTGAGCTATCATGGTTTAGATCAGCTACAATTACCAATTTAAGGTTCAGTCTGCAGTTTCTGTAGAACTGCAGCACTTAGAAAAAATTTCAACAGGCAAAGCATTCTGATCCCTCCCCTTCAGAGCCATATACGTGTATATATACATATACGTGGGCAGCACGGTGGCACAACTGGTAGAGCTGCTGCCTCTCAGCGAGCAGGTCCCCGGTTCAAATCCCGGTCCGGGAGCCTTTCTGGGTGGAGTTTGCATGTTCTCTCCGTGCATGCATGGGTTTTCTCTGGGTGCTCTGGTTTCCTCCCACAGTCCAAAAACATGCATGTTAGGCTGATTGGTATCTAAATTGACCTTGGGTGTGAGTGAGACAGGTCCCTCTTGTAAATGAGTCCCCGTGGCTCAACGAGGCTAGCCTGTATAAATAAAGGTTGAATGAATTCATTCATTCAACCTTTATTTAGTCAGGTAAATCTTATTGAACCTCATGGGCTCATTTACGAAAGCGACCTGCTAAAACTAAAGAACGATGAACAGCAATGGTAGAATTTCCTTAAACAATAAACAAACAATAAACAATAAACAATAGAAAACAAAAAAGAGAAAAAACAAAAGAAAGAAATACTTTTTTTTTTTAAACAAAGTATCAAAAAACGAGCAAAACATAAGGTAGACGTATAAAATCAAAGACAGGAACAAATCTGCATTGGTTTTTGCCAGGATTCCAACAGATTCTGAAAACCATTTAGAGAAGTCAAGGTCGAGAGCTTCAGATCTTTTTGTAAGATATTCCATGAAGCAGGAGCAGAGTAGGAGAAGGCCCTTTTTCCAAGTTCAGTCCTCACTGACGGAACACTGCAGGTAATCATGTCCTGAGAGCGCACACTGTAGCTGCACTCACGCAAAGACATGTAGGAGGAGATGTATGAGGGCAGCAGACCAAGAAGTGATTTAAAGATGAAAATGTACCAGTGGAAGAGTCTGCGTGAGGTTAATGATGTCCAGTTAACCAGTGAATACAGGGTGCAGTGGTGGGTACGATAATCACAACCAGAATATATGGCTCTGCTCTCCCATGGTCTGCTGAAATTCAAATTCAAGCTCTGTTTTTATTGGCTGATTCAAATTCAAGCTCTGTTTTTATTGACTAGTTACAAACTCTGTTTTTATTGGCTGGTTAACGGCTGGTCACTTTTTCTTTTTAGAAATGCCTATTTACCACCTGGAGAAGCAAGGGGACAATATTTTTTTTTAGTTTTTTTCAGAGATTACCTCTCTAACATCAGTCTAGTGACAGAGTGAAGAAATATGTTAAAAATATATTGTTAGAAAAGTTACATATAGCAGCTTTAAGGGGTGGATCAATGCTGTAAAAAATCAGATATAGGGATCTATACCTATAGAATTTTGGAGGGCTTCTGTAACGAAGGCCTCTTCTTTCAAATTCAAGATCTTTTTTATTGAAATTTTCACTTTTTTTTCTTCAGTCAACAACAACAACAACAACAACAACAACAACAACAACAACAACAACAACTACAACAACAACAACCAACAACAACAACAACAACAACAACAACAACAAAAACACAACAATCAATCTAAGTTACAACATGTAGAAAATAATCCCTACCCAATCACTGCCAAAAGAAAAGGGAAAAAATAAATAAAAGGTAAAATAGCCAAGAGACTGCATTAACCTGAATGAGTTGTGTTGTCAAAGAGACTGGAACAGATTCAGGAAAGGTCCCCAGACATTCTCAAATTTACCCTCTTTCTGTTGGAGTGTGAATCTGATTTTCTCCAGCTTTAAACAGGACATGATGTCAGCCAACCACTGAGCGTGAGTGGGTGGAAACGGTTCTTTCCACCTAAGCAAAATAGCTCGTCTGGCCAGGAGAGAGGTGAATGATATTACATGTTGTTGGTTTTTATTTAGGTTTGTCATGCCCTCTACAAGACCAAACAGAGCAATCAGTGGGTCAGGGTTCAGGCGTGTATCTAGTACATGTGATAAAGTCTGAAAGATTTCCCGCCAATATTTGTTCAGAGATGGGCAAAACCAAAACATATGGGAGAGAGAGGCTTCAGCATGTTTGCATCTCACACAGTATGGGCTGACATCAGGATACATAGAGGACAATTTCAGTTTAGAGATGTGAGCTCTGTGCACCACTTTAAATTGTATTAGACAATGTCTAGCACAGAGAGAACTGGAGCTCACCAGTTTGAGTATGGAGGTCCAAGAGTCCTCTGAAATAGAGGAGCCGAGATCCTCTTCCCAAGCAGCTTTGATTTTATCTGAGGAAGCACGCTTCAAATCCAATAGTTTACTGTAAATGAATGAAATGGACTGTTTTTTATTTGGGTCTAGAGAAAGAATAGTGTCAACAATACTGCTATCAGTTGAAATGGAGAGGCTGGACAAATGAAGAGTAATAAAGTGCCGTATTTGGAGATACCTAAAAAAATTGGACTGGGGAAGACTAAATTTTTCACATAGTTGTTGAAATGAAGCTAAAGTGTTATTGAGAAACAAGTCATTGAAGCGTACTATACCCCTTCTTTGCCATTCTTTAAAGCTGCAGTATGTAGCTTTTTTTATGAACATATTTCTTCACTCTGTCACTACCTCCTGACAGACTGATGTTAGCCAGGTAATCTCTGAAAAAAAATTAAAAAAAATATTGTCCCCTTGCTTCTCCAGGTGGTAAATAAGCATTTCTAAAAAGAAAAGGTGACCCGCCATTTTCCAGCCAATAAAAACAGAGTTTGTAACCAGCCAATAAAAACAGAGCTTGAATTTGAATCAGCCAATAAAAACAGAGCTTGAATTTGAAATTCAACAGACCACAAGGGGGCAGAGCCACATATGGCTCTGAGGGGGAGGGATCAGAATGCTTTGCCTGTTGAAAATATTTCTAACTGCTGCAGTTCTACAGAAACTGCATACTGAACCTTTAAAAACAGAGTCCTGAGATGAGGGTTTGAAAAGTTGGTTAGACATGATAGGGCTATAGAGAGAGAAACTAGAGAAATTGAAACATTTACGAAATTGTGCCCAGATTTTTAGAGAGTGTTTTATAACTGGATTTATAACAGTTGTAAGTGGTGGAAGCGGGAGTGAGGATCCCAAGAAAGCCACGGAGGACCATTTCCCAGAACACTGTGACTCCATCTCTACCCAGTCAGGGCTGTCAGGCCTGTTGTAATAGAATGACCAGAATGCTAGACAGTGCAAGTTTGCTGCCCAATAATAAAAGCGGAAATTTGGAAGGGCAAGACCGCCTGCGGCCTTAGTTTTTTGGAGATGTGTCTTATTTAAGCGTGGACGTTTTCCTTGCCACAGATATGATGAAATGATGGAATCTAACTGAACAAAGAATGAACCAGGGATAAAAACAGGAATATTTTGAAAAAGATATAAAAACTTAGGTAAAGTGACCATCTTGACTGAGTTAATACGGCCTGTGAGGGAAATGGAAAGCGGTGACCATCGGGATAATGCCTGCTTTGTCTGATTCAACAGAGAGACAAAGTTTTCTTGATATAAATCTTTATACCTCCTCGTAACTGTAACACCCAGGTAAGAGAATTTTGTCTTCTCAATTTTAAGAGGCCATTTACCAAAGTCAAGAGTCTGCGCCAGGGTATTGACAGGGAAAATTACACTTTTACTCAGGTTTAATTTGTAACCAGAATTTATTCCAAATTCCTCAAGTAATGATAAAACGGAGGGCAGCGTGTCAGTCGGATGAGAAATGAAAAGTAAAAGGTCATCAGCATAAAGGGAGACCTTGTGCTCCATATCGCCTCTCCAGATTCCTGAAATTGTGTCACAGGACCGCAAAGCAGTGGCAAGAGGTTCAATTGCCAGGTCAAAGAGCATAGGGCTCAGTGGGCATCCCTGGCGAGTTCCTCGATGTAGACTGAAGGGTTTTGATATCTGAGAGTTGGTACGAATGGTTGCGGTGGGATGTGAATAAATTAATTGCACCCATGTAATGAAATTGGGGCCAAAACCAAATTTGTCAAGAACATTAAACAAGTAGTCCCATTCAACCCGATCAAATGCTTTCTCTGCATCAAGGGAAATAACACACTCAGGAACAGTATCCGAAGGAGAATAAATAATGTCAAAAAGGCGTCTGACATTAAAAAAGGAGTGCCTGCCTTTAATGAATCCAGTCTGGTCTTTTGATATGATGAAAGGAAGGATCTTTTCCAACCTTTGAGCAAGAACTTTGGCTAAAATTTTGGCGTCTGTATTTAAAAGGGAGATTGGTCGATAAGAGGAACAGTGAGTTGGGTCTTTTCCTTTCTTTGCAATGAGGGTAATGCAGGCCTCTAAAAAAGATTTCGGAAGGGATCCTTGGTCAAATGACTCTAAGAGAACCGAGTGTAGGAGTGGGGAAAGTAATGAAGAAAATTTCTTAAAAAATTCAGCAGGGAAGCCGTCAGGACCCGGACATTTGCCAGACTGCATTACCGATACAGCTGACACAATTTCTGTCAGGGATATTGGGATCTCCAGTGCATCTTTCAGGTTGGGTGTGAGTTTTGGCATGTTGGTCTTTTCGAAAAACTGAGAAGATAAATTCTTGTTGGTTTGGGATTCTGAAGTATATAAATGGGAATAAAAGTCCTTAAATGCTCTGTTAATTTGTAAATGATCTAGAGTTGTGGTGCCGTTCTCTAATTGGATCTTAGGGATGATTTGTTTAGCCATGGCACCCTTCAACTGATTTGCCAGTAGTTTTCCTGACTTTTCTCCATGTATGTAAAATGATGATTTACTTTTCAAAAGTGATTGTTCTATTGAATATGTAGACAATAAATCAAACTTAGTTTTGAGTTCTACTTTTTTTTTGTACAGATTCATTCATTCAAGTTTATTTGAACAAGGACAGCACAATAAACAATGTTACATGTTAAAAACGAAGCAACCGTTGTCTTGTACACAGGATTTCTAGCCATAGGCTAATTTGCAAACCCAGTCCTTGGTTGGACTTTTATATAAAAACAGCTAAAATAAAATTAAAATTTAATTAAGATTAAACAGTTCCCTATATAAAAACATCTAAAAAAAATAAAAATTTAATGAAGTTTAAATGGCTTACAGTTCCCTCACACACACACAGCTGCTCCTCTGTCCCTATAGGATTCAGTGTTCACAGATTTGGTTTTGTTTCAACCATTTTTTCACCTGGGAATTAAAACCTCTAAGATCAGTCAATGTTTTTATTGCTGATGGTAAACTGTTCCAGATATGAGGACCTTTAAATGAGGAGCATTTGATTAGGGCATTTGTTTTGAGCATATTGTTGATCAATTTCTTTTATCTGCTGGGCTAAATCAGTTCTTTCTTTTTAAGATTTTTGCCTCAGCCGGGCGGTATATGAAATGATTTGTCCCCTAAGATAGGCCTTAAGGGTATCCCAAACTGTTGACAGTGGGATCCCAGGAGTTCTGTTTATGGATAGAAAGAAGGTTATTTCTTTTTCTATAAATGTAACAAAATCATTGTTTAACAGTAACGTTGAATTGAATCTCCACTGTCTACTCCTTATAGGAATGTCAGGGAGGGACAAAGACAGAGTGACAGGTGCATGGTCTGAGATGACAATACTGTGGTAGTCACAGCCACGGACAGAGGGAAGAAGTTTGTTGTCCATGAAAAAGTAATCGATCCTCGAGTATGAATGATGAACATGAGAAAAAAAAGAATATTCTCTCTCAGCTGGGTGTAAAAAACGCCATACATCGCACAGGCCATACTTAGATAGAAAGGCACGAATAGTGTGGGACGACCTGCTGGCTGTGGCAGGGTTTGTAGAGGATCTGTCCAAAACTGGGTCCAACCAGCAATTCAAGTCACCACTGAGTATCAATGAGTATGTGTTTAGGTCCGGGAGCAGTGAGAATAATTTCTCAAAGAAACCAACATCATCCGTATTTGGGGCATAAACGTTAACTAGCACTACTGGTGTGTTGTACAATTTACCGGAAACAATCACAAAACGACCATATTTATCTGAGTTAACTTGAAAAGGTTCAAATGAAATGTCTTGACTGATGAGGATCGAGACGCCCCGAGCCTTTGCTCGAAATGAGGAATGGAAACTCTGCCCGTGCCATGTTTGCAGTAATCGTTTGCTATCGTCACTTCTAATGTGAGTCTCCTGCAGGAAAGCAATGCCTGTATTTAACTGTTTTAAATGAGAGAGCACCTTCCTTCTCTTGACGGGGTGGTTCAAACCTTTGACGTTCCAGCTTGACAACACCAACTGACCACTCATATTACTAATAATTTGTATAAGAAAGGTAGGTAATACAGTCTAATGTGTTGATGGCTGTGCAGTTCTTGGCAAAGTGAAAGAAAATATAAATTAATGGCAGTGATGGACCCCCCACCCCCCTCCCTTTCCCACCCTGGACAGCTGCAACAGACAGAAGCAGCAAGCTCCATAGAAATTAAAAATAAGTCTCCTGTCTAACTTTTAAACTAGTGCTCCAGTATCATCAGATGCTCGACTTCGCGTGACTTTACCTGATAGACACAGAAAGTGGCTGGGCTCGGTCGAGGAGGCGCAGAAGTTCATGGACACCTTTCAAGCTTCACAGCGCAAGTAATATTTAAACTTTTCTTCTAACTGATGAACAATGCGCTGTTCCCGCACTGGCTTTGATTATTACACTAAACTTTTCTTTACATGAGGTGAGGAACAGATGAGCAGGACTCTGCCCATACTCTGATTATCTGAGACTTTTTTAGTTGCAGCTTTTTTTGAACTATTAACATTTTTGAAATGAAACATTTTTCCTTTTCTCGTTTACCTGTTGACTATTTTGAGCTGAATCTTGGGTTAGTCCTGGATTGATTGATAATTAATTTGAGATTGGGATTAATTTAACTTTACGTTTGTATATGTGTGCGTGATTACCGGTACACATTTATGTGTATACATTTTTTTGGCCTTGCATACTTTAAACTAGTTTGTGAGGTGCTTATAAAAAAAATAAAAAATAAAAATATATTTTTTTTTGGACATTAGGTATTTAGGCACATAAATAATTGAAGTAGGCCTATCCATGTATAAAAATGGGTGAAATATATAATGTTTTCAATATATTATTTTGAACTATTAACATTTTTCCTCTTCTTGTTTACCTGTTGACTATCTTGAATTGAATCTTGAATTGGTCTTGGACTGATTGAAGATTTAATTTAGGATTAGGATTAATTTAACTTTGTTTATATGTGTATGCGTGATCACACATCTATGTGTACATTTTTGGCCTTGCATGAGGTGCTTATACATTTTTTTTCCCTCTGATGATACTGGAGCACTAGTTTAAAAGTTAGACAGGAGACTTATTTTTAATTTCTATGGAGCTTGCTGCTTCTGTCTGTTGCAGCTGTCCAGGGTGGGAAAGGGAGGGGGGTGGGGGGTCCATCACTGCCATTAATTTATATTTTCTTTCACTTTGCCAAGAACTGCACAGCCATCAACACATTAGACTGTATTACCTACCTTTCTTATACAAATTATTAGTAATATGAGTGGTCAGTTGGTGTTGTCAAGCTGGAACGTCAAAGGTTTGAACCACCCCGTCAAGAGAAGGAAGGTGCTCTCTCATTTAAAACAGTTAAATACAGGCATTGCTTTCCTGCAGGAGACTCACATTAGAAGTGACGATAGCAAACGATTACTGCAAACATGGCACGGGCAGAGTTTCCATTCCTCATTTCGAGCAAAGGCTCGGGGCGTCTCGATCCTCATCAGTCAAGACATTTCATTTGAACCTTTTCAAGTTAACTCAGATAAATATGGTCGTTTTGTGATTGTTTCCGGTAAATTGTACAACACACCAGTAGTGCTAGTTAACGTTTATGCCCCAAATACGGATGATGTTGGTTTCTTTGAGAAATTATTCTCACTGCTCCCGGACCTAAACACATACTCATTGATACTCAGTGGTGACTTGAATTGCTGGTTGGACCCAGTTTTGGACAGATCCTCTACAAACCCTGCCACAGCCAGCAGGTCGTCCCACACTATTCGTGCCTTTCTATCTAAGTATGGCCTGTGCGATGTATGGCGTTTTTTACACCCAGCTGAGAGAGAATATTCTTTTTTTTCTCATGTTCATCATTCATACTCGAGGATCGATTACTTTTTCATGGACAACAAACTTCTTCCCTCTGTCCGTGGCTGTGACTACCACAGTATTGTCATCTCAGACCATGCACCTGTCACTCTGTCTTTGTCCCTCCCTGACATTCCTATAAGGAGTAGACAGTGGAGATTCAATTCAACGTTACTGTTAAACAATGATTTTGTTACATTTATAGAAAAAGAAATAACCTTCTTTCTATCCATAAACAGAACTCCTGGGATCCCACTGTCAACAGTTTGGGATACCCTTAAGGCCTATCTTAGGGGACAAATCATTTCATATACCGCCCGGCTGAGGCAAAAATCTCAAAAAGAAAGAACTGATTTAGCCCAGCAGATAAAAGAAATTGATCAACAATACGCTCAAAACAAATGCCCTAATCTGTACAAAAAAAAGTAGAACTCAAAACTAAGTTTGATTTATTGTCTACATACTCAATAGAACAATCACTTTTGAAAAGTAAATCATCATTTTACATACATGGAGAAAAGTCAGGAAAACTACTGGCAAATCAGTTGAAGGGTGCCATGGCTAAACAAATCATCCCTAAGATCCAATTAGAGAACGGCACCACAACTCTAGATCATTTACAAATTAACAGAGCATTTAAGGACTTTTATTCCCATTTATATACTTCAGAATCCCAAACCAACAAGAATTTATCTTCTCAGTTTTTCGAAAAGACCAACATGCCAAAACTCACACCCAACCTGAAAGATGCACTGGAGATCCCAATATCCCTGACAGAAATTGTGTCAGCTGTATCGGTAATGCAGTCTGGCAAATGTCCGGGTCCTGACGGCTTCCCTGCTGAATTTTTAAAGAAATTTTCTTCATTACTTTCCCCACTCCTACACTCGGTTCTCTTAGAGTCATTTGACCAAGGATCCCTTCCGAAATCTTTTTTAGAGGCCTGCATTACCCTCATTGCAAAGAAAGGAAAAGACCCAACTCACTGTTCCTCTTATCGACCAATCTCCCTTTTAAATACAGACGCCAAAATTTTAGCCAAAGTTCTTGCTCAAAGGTTGGAAAAGATCCTTCCTTTCATCATATCAAAAGACCAGACTGGATTCATTAAAGGCAGGCACTCCTTTTTTAATGTCAGACGCCTTTTGGACATTATTTATTCTCCTTCGGATACTGTTCCTGAGTGTGTTATTTCCCTTGATGCAGAGAAAGCATTTGATCGGGTTGAATGGGACTACTTGTTTAATGTTCTTGACAAATTTGGTTTTGGCCCCAATTTCATTACATGCAGGGACGTGCAGAGGGGGGGGCTATGGGGGCTTGAGCACCTGCCCCTTTTGCTCCTTGCCCCCAAGTGCCCTTTTGGTCCAAAAAATTTTTTTTTTTTTTTTTTTTTAATTTCCTATTCCTAAGCCTTCCTCTGACACATAATAACGTACTAAAATTATTTATTTTATTTTATTATTATTATTTTTGTATTTTGCAAGAAAAACAACATAATAAGCCCTCCGGTCACGTACCAACACTACATTCCCCACAATGCAACAGTAGTAGTAGGGGTGGGGCCAATCCAATCTGGAGTCGTGTCTCATGAACCCAGAGTAATAAGACCTGCCTCACATTCACATTAGGGTCAGTGGGGGAGCTGGCCCCCTTGGGGGCATTGCCGTTGGAGGGGCATGGCCCCACCCCTACTACTACTATTCAGCAAATCCCTTTCAGTTTGCAGCCAGCTACAGCGTGTGGACTGAGTGAGTAGCACTTTAGCTAACAGCTAGCCAACTTTTCATAGTAACATGTCCGCTGTGTGGAAGTATTTTACACTAAATAATAATAATAATAATAATTAATTCAATTTATAACGCACTTTTCATTACTGAAAATCTCAAAGTGCTACACATATATTGAATGCTACACACATTCATAAACCGGTGGCGGCAGACTACCATGCAAGGTGCTTTCCAGTCCTACCGGGAGCAACTCAGGGTTAAGTGTCTTGCCCAAGGACACAACGACACATGGTGCGGGTCCCGGGAGTCGAACCGCCAACTTTCCGATCGGGAGACGACTGCCATTACCACTACACCACGGCCGCCCACTAAACACCACAAGACAGCAACGTGCAATGCCTGCAGAGCCATAGCGCCACATTAAGCTGCGGTCAAGTTAGTTTTATGTTGGATATTTGAGCTCTGGGGCTTCAGCGGGACGCCACTCTCGCTGAACAGAAACAGGGAGACCGACCGCGGCCAGCTGCATCCAGTCCGACCCACTGTCTGACCGTCTCGTAGGACGGACAGGCAGAGAGCGGCTGACCGAAATCAGAGCGCCCGCCCCGGATTGAACAATAAAAACACACCGCGGCTGAAGCCACGGAGCTCAAATGTTCACCGAGAAGTTGCTAAACTTCATCATAATTAATGAACAACAGCTATCAGCTGTAGAAAATGAAGGATTTCGCAGCTTGATACTTGCAGCCAACAGTAAACAATCATAAAAAAGCATATTAATTAAAAATCACAAGAAAACTATGTTAAAAAAACGAAACATAAACATTTACATTATAAAACAATGTAAAATACTAAAAGCAGGAACATGTCTGTCTGTGTTGGTTTATGCAAGAACTTAACAGATGTAAAGCTATTTAATATTTTATTTAATCCATTTAATCATTCATTTAAAAGAGACAAAATAAAACAAATTAATAAAAAAGAAAACATTGAATGAAAAGAGTGCAAAAAGAAGAAGAAAAAATCTTATATCACCCCCTTAAAATAAACACTGAACCAGTCCGGCCCTTCGCTTGTAGCAAATTAGTTTTTTTGGCCCTCCATGTATTTGACTTTGACATCCCTGGCTTATGCAATAAGGAGCACATCGCCCGTCCAAAAACTATCATCTCTCCATAATGGATATATGTCCGATCTTCTAACTTCCTTTGCTGCATAATGTACATTGCATTTATTCTAGCGTTAGGTAAATGTATCTCGAAGGAAAATAGCACTTAAATAAAAGTCCAACAAGAATATTCATTTAGAATTAAAAATAACTCACCCTGAACTACCATAATAGATAAATGTCATAACCAATCAAGTTGCTCCTGTCCAATAAAAGCGTACAAATGAAGGGGAAATTAAGTAAGTTTAGGGTCTGGTTCGCAGAGTATGGAGTTAAATTTGTTTCACAATTAGTCAATGAAAAAAAAACTAACCTCAGTTAAGTAAAATAAAATTGTAATCAAAGCTTTTGGAATTGTAATGATTTCATTTTTTTAAAGCAAAAACTTTTGTTTAAAAAACTTTTTTTTAAATTAAATAGCTAATTTTTCTCTCGTGAACTTAAAAAGTTATTTGCAAAGCATAAACTTTTATTTGTACACATCAGAAATCTTTTGTTGCGATTTTAGGCTCTGCCCACGTCATGTGAGAATTGCAAGCAAAACTTTGAATGACAAACAAAACTTAGAATAGCAAGCAAAGATTTCTGGCATGCGCAAAGAAGTTTGTTTTGCAAATAATTAGCAACATAATTGCAAAAAATGTCAATGACCTCACTGAGGTCATTGACATTTTTCGAGACATGACCAACAGAAAACTGCTGCAACACAGTTGTTTTAATAAGGGGCAGATATGATAAGATTTTTTTTCTTCTTCTGCTACCTTTCATTTTATATCTGTTTTTTTCTTTCATGTGTTTGTAAATTGTCTTTGTGTTTTAAATCTGAAATGAATAAATAAAATAAAATGAATAAAAATAAATAAATAAATAAATAAGAAGAGAACAAAAATAGCAAAAATGCTTAAAAGTTGGAAGTTTGTTTTTAAACAGTTCACCATGATGGAAAAGAAGATTTTGGATCTTAGATTCTGTTTGGGGGAAAAAAGAAAGGCAAGAGACCGAAATAAATAAGAGACATTGGCCTCCACTCAACACAGAGAAGATGAGACAATGAGGAAAAAAGAGAAACTGACAAGAAAAAAAGAAGAGGAAAGATTGAAGAAAATGTATATAGGTACTTACAAATACACTAAGACACAAATAGAGATATAGGTATAAATTTTGCTGGTCAGTTAGTCTCAGTAGGCTTTTCTCATGGTGACATGCATTAACAATTCAATTTTTGCTTTTGTTTAGTTTTCTTCTGCAGTTCCACATTAAAGTTTGATGCAGCTCTGCTTTTCTGAATGGACCATCTTCATCTCCACTGCAAGTGTAGCAAACCAGGCAGCTCTTTCTTTCATAGATTACAGTACACTAAAAAGTTGCATTGTGCCCTTGTTTATATTTTTTATAGTGTAATTCTGTAAAGACAAAATATATCTGGTGGTGTAGCTCTGATTTACATATCTTGCTAAATCGCAGGTTTGAATATTGCAATACTTTCCTATAACAAAGTAGACCTGCAGAAAGAAATTACTAATAAAATATTTTACATATGGATAGTTGTATGTTCTATGTAGAGGTTTTCCTAAGCTTTGATAGTATATCTCACAATTTTGTAATTTATCATTGTTTATTTAACTCTGAAAGCTATGTAACTTTGTTAATATTCTGTCCTAAAATGCGGTTAGATGTGCCCCTTTTTTTTGAGCACCTGCCCCTTTAGTGGTCTCTGCACGTCCCTGATTACATGGGTGCAACTAATTTATTCACATCCCATTGCAACCATTCGTACCAACTCTCAGATATCAAAACCCTTCAGTCTACATCGAGGAACTCGCCAGGGATGCCCACTGAGCCCTATGCTTTTTGACCTGGCAATTGAACCTCTTGCCACTGCTTTGCGGTCCTGTGACACAATTTCAGGAATCTGGAGAGGCGATATGGAGCACAAGGTCTCCCTTTATGCTGATGACCTTTTACTTTTCATTTCTCATCCGACTGACACGTTGCCCTCCGTTTTATCATTACTTGAGGAATTTGGAATAAACTCTGGTTACAAATTAAACCTGAGTAAAAGTGTAATTTTCCCTGTCAATACCCTGGCGCAGACTCTTGACTTTGGTAAATGGCCTCTTAAAATTGAGAAGACAAAATTCTCTTACCTGGGTGTTACAGTTACGAGGAGGTATAAAGATTTATATCAAGAAAACTTTGTCTCTCTGTTGAATCAGACAAAGCAGGCATTATCCCGATGGTCACCGCTTTCCATTTCCCTCACAGGCCGTATTAACTCAGTCAAGATGGTCACTTTACCTAAGTTTTTATATCTTTTTCAAAATATTCCTGTTTTTATCCCTGGTTCATTCTTTGTTCAGTTAGATTCCATCATTTCATCATATCTGTGGCAAGGAAAACGTCCACGCTTAAATAAGACACATCTCCAAAAAACTAAGGCCGCAGGCGGTCTTGCCCTTCCAAATTTCCGCTTTTATTATTGGGCAGCAAACTTGCACTGTCTAGCATTCTGGTCATTCTATTACAACAGGCCTGACAGCCCTGACTGGGTAGAGATGGAGTCACAGTGTTCTGGGAAATGGTCCTCCGTGGCTTTCTTGGGATCCTCACTCCCGCTTCCACCACTTACAACTGTTATAAATCCAGTTATAAAACACTCACTAAAAATCTGGGCACAATTTCGTAAATGTTTCAATTTCTCTAGTTTCTCTCTCTATAGCCCTATCATGTCTAACCAACTTTTCAAACCCTCATCTCAGGACTCTGTTTTTAAAGAATGGCAAAGAAGGGGTATAGTACGCTTCAATGACTTGTTTCTCAATAACACTTTAGCTTCATTTCAACAACTATGTGAAAAATTTAGTCTTCCCCAGTCCAATTTTTTTAGGTATCTCCAAATACGGCACTTTATTACTCTTCATTTGTCCAGCCTCTCCATTTCAACTGATAGCAGTATTGTTGACACTATTCTTTCTCTAGACCCAAATAAAAAACAGTCCATTTCATTCATTTACAGTAAACTATTGGATTTGAAGCGTGCTTCCTCAGATAAAATCAAAGCTGCTTGGGAAGAGGATCTCGGCTCCTCTATTTCAGAGGACTCTTGGACCTCCATACTCAAACTGGTGAGCTCCAGTTCTCTCTGTGCTAGACATTGTCTAATACAATTTAAAGTGGTGCACAGAGCTCACATCTCTAAACTGAAATTGTCCTCTATGTATCCTGATGTCAGCCCATACTGTGTGAGATGCAAACATGCTGAAGCCTCTCTCTCCCATATGTTTTGGTTTTGCCCATCTCTGAACAAATATTGGCGGGAAATCTTTCAGACTTTATCACATGTACTAGATACACGCCTGAACCCTGACCCACTGATTGCTCTGTTTGGTCTTGTAGAGGGCATGACAAACCTAAATAAAAACCAACAACATGTAATATCATTCACCTCTCTCCTGGCCAGACGAGCTATTTTGCTTAGGTGGAAAGAACCGTTTCCACCCACTCACGCTCAGTGGTTGGCTGACATCATGTCCTGTTTAAAGCTGGAGAAAATCAGATTCACACTCCAACAGAAAGAGGGTAAATTTGAGAATGTCTGGGGACCTTTCCTGAATCTGTTCCAGTCTCTTTGACAACACAACTCATTCAGGTTAATGCAGTCTCTTGGCTATTTTACCTTTTATTTATTTTTTTCCCTTTTCTTTTGGCAGTGATTGGGTAGGGATTATTTTCTACATGTTGTAACTTAGATTGATTGTTGTTTTTTTGTTGTTGTTGTTGTTTTTGTTTGTTGTTGTTGTCTGAAGAAAAAAAAAGTGAAAAATTCAATAAAAAAGATATTGAATTTGAAAAATCTCTCCAAACATGTGGATATCCTAACTGGGCGTTTGTCAAGTCAGCGAGGAAATTTACAAAACACAATAAGGAACAGAAAAAGGAGAACAGACGAAAAAACATTGTCATCCCTTATGTTGCTGGACTATCAGAGAATTTCAGAAGGATTTTCAACAAACACAACATCCCAGTACATTTCAAACCTAGCAGGACTCTCAGACAGAGGCTGGTCCACCCGAAGGACAAGACACCCACACACAAACAGAGTGGTGTAGTGTATGCAGTTCAGTGCAGCGAGGACTGTCCAGACTTATACATTGGAGAAACTAAACAGCCCATCCACAGAAGAATGTCTCAACACAGGAGAGCCTCCTCCTCTGGACAAAACTCAGCTGTTCACCTCCACCTCATGGACAAGGGACACTCTTTTGAGGACCAGAATGTACATATTTTGGACCGAGAGCACAGGTGGTTTGAGAGGGGTGTGAAGGAGGCGATTTATGTAAAAAGAGAGAAACCATCGTTAAACAGAGGAGGAGGTCTAAGATTCCAAATTTCTAAAACTTATAGTGCAGCCCTGGATTTGGTTCCCAGGCGTCTCACACCTGATGAGAACAGAGGAGCCTCGTTTGTGAATTAGACCAACAAAGACTTTGACAGGTCCCTGCTATTAATGTGTGAGGTGTGACTTGTCAATTTACATACAGTAAGATGTGTGTGTGTTTTCTGTAAGCTCTGTTTTCACACACTGAACTGACTGCACGAGGTCTGTAAGACGTTGTCAACTCTGTCGGTTTGTTAGCTAAATATCTCAATAACCTCTGGATGTATTTTATGGTGCGGCCCTGCAGCTGGTTCCCAGACGCTTCCCACCTGATGAGAACAGAGGAGCCTCACTTGTGAATTAGACTAACAAAGACTTTGACAGGACCCTGTTATGTGTGAAGTGTGGTTTTTGTCAATTTACATACAGTAGGATGTGTGTGTGTTTTCTGTGTGCTTTCACACACTGAACTTTGAATGGGTCACAGGCACGTGTTATCCCAAGTATGTGTGTGTGTTAGCTTCCAATTTACCTAGTTTGGTGTGTACCAGTGGCCCAGCTTGCTTATAACTTCTCTCTCCCTCTCACAGTCTCATCAAATTAAGAAAGCTCATCGGATGATGAGCGAAACGTCTTGTTGCTACAAATAAAGTCCAGTTGTTCTGTATTGAATGCCTTTTTTGATTTGATCATGTCCTGGACGACTGAGAATCTTCACCAGCATTTTCCTCTCCAAAGTTTTTAGAAAAATCATTCTTATGCAAATTCAACCTTTTTTGGAAAAAAGCACAATCATGGATACATTTCAATCTGGTTTTAGATCCCGGCATAGCACAGAATCTGCATTACTGAGAGTTCATGATGACATAGCTCATTCAGTTGATTCTGGGTGCCCAGTAGCTCTGGTGCTTCTCGACTTTACAGCAGCCTTTGACACTGTGGACCACTCTGTCTTCTGTCTCGCCTCCATGAATTTGTTGGGATTTGTGGTACGGCCACAAATTAAAGAGAGAAAGGAAAGATAGAAAGTAAGACAACAAAACACAACAATTA
>JBBPBX010001636.1:56786-79038 GCA_038048925.1 Garcialebias charrua | reverse complement strand
GGACAGACTTGTATATATGTGTGTGTGTGTTATCACAAGACATTGTTCAACAAGCTCTAAATCTTGTGTGTGTGTGTGTGTGTGTGTGTGTGTGTGTGTGTGTGTGGAGTCTAAAGCCTCTGTAAAGCTTGGAATCTTGAATTAATACAATTGCTTTTGTGTCTCTCTTGGCTGATGAAACAGTCTCCAGCTTTGAGACGGAAAACATGCAGAGTGACAGCAAGAGCCAGAGGGACACGAAGAGATGGAGAGGAAGCAGAAGGGGAGAGATGATGTGTGTGTGTGTGTGTGTGGGCTGCATTTCACTTCAGTGAACATGTGCGAGTGACATCAGCGTTCTGCATCTTATCATGGGAGCTGACGGTTCAATTAGAACGACAAGCGTGCGTGTTGCCTCGGTTTATCCCTGTCGGGTCTACGTGAGCGCGAGTGTGGAGGTGTGGGCTCCGGCGACCACGATAAAACGCTTCAATGTGCAGCTTGTTCCTTCATCTGCTGCTTCCTCCTCTTACCTTTACTTGACTGTTACGTTATTGGGTTAAACTTATTATTAGGCAGATATGACACTATTGTGATACGAATGCTACTAAGGTGGAAGTGATGATTGTTATAGTCTATGATCTTAAGGTGAAGGCAAGGAGAGCAGAAATAAGAAAATATTCATGAACCACTGGAAGGATTCAAATAAAACTGAGAAAGTAGCAGCTGAAAACGATCCCCACAACTTAATCTGAGGTTAACAGATAGCCTTTGTTTGGATCGATCTTCTCTGTTAGTAAAATATCTGAAGAACTGGTGGACAGTGAAACTTTAAAGAAATAATTATGTGATAGACATCTACAGCTCATTTTGTTTTGGAGCCAGCTCAATTCAAGATGGCCGTCACAGCTAACTTAACTTCAAAACACAAACGCCCATAACTCAGTCAGTTTTACAGATTCTGTGTTTACTTTAAAAAAATATATATATATATGAAATAGCGTAATGTGTATTGTATTAGTTAGAAAATTAGAACGAGTTAGTCATTTTGTACTGTTGGTTGAAGATTATTATTGTTTAATCTGATTGTTGGAAAAAAGGGGCGATATAATAAGATTTATTCTTCTTTCTGCTACCTTTCATTTTTTTATATCTTGTACATTATCATTTATGGGATTGTCTTGTATTGTTTCTTTTGTAAAAAAATGAACAAAAATTTAATAAACATAAACAAACTTAGGTTATAACAGCGTGCTGACATTATGCAAACTCTTTAACCCTTTGGTTAACTGTTTGTTAGCAAAATATCTTGAACAAGTGGATGGATTTAAGTGAAACTCTCATCACCTCAAAAACAAACCTGACACAAGATGGCCGCTAGAGCTAACACAAACGTTTTCTCGTCACTATACATATGACGGTAATAAAAATAAATTGGCATCCGGCATTTTCTGAAGAGTTAATGTAACTTCTGAATGTTTTGGATAAAAGTAGATTAAGTAAATCTTTTAACGATCGACGCAGAAGAAAACTAAATCCCTAAACTAATGTAAATATGATTTGCGGAGAGGAAACATGGAAGTGTTGACAGATGATCCAACATTCAACATGAACTCATCTTGGATTTTTTTCT
Organism: Garcialebias charrua; assembly: GCA_038048925.1. NCBI lineage: Eukaryota > Metazoa > Chordata > Actinopteri > Cyprinodontiformes > Rivulidae > Garcialebias > Garcialebias charrua. The sequence goes on along the minus strand of JBBPBX010001636.1, from coordinate 77,426 downwards.
TTCTTTTCCTGTTCACGTTAATACTGGATAAAACTAATTCAATTAAAATAACATTAAAAAAATCACTGGGTGGGTGGGGGTGTGATGTTTGCCCAAGGGTGCATGATCTGAAAATCTCATCAGCACCTGCCGTAAACGTCTGTCCCAATTTATGTACCGGTACTCAAAACTGGATAAACATGTCATGAAAGTCTGAACTAAATGAAACGTGCCCTGATGCATGCTCAATAATGAGACGTGGTCGCAGGAGCCAGTAGGTAGATGGATAGATGGGTAATTAGGTAGGTAGATAGATGATAGATGGGTAGGTAGGTAATGGATAGATGGTAGGTAGGTAGGTAGTCTTCAGACTGACAGCAGTTTGCTGCTTGCGGATCATTACTTTCCAGAAAATGAAGGAGCTTCTCAACATTCAGCTGTCTGAGTCCTGATATAAAAACACATTAGGAGTTCAGTATTTCTGTAAGGTTATGCACAATAACCATCTTACCTGCTGTAGATACCTCTTTGATTGACCTCTGTTTCATGCTGACCAGTTTGACGAGCTAATGGCTAGTCCAATGTGGATTATCGTCATTTTAAAACAACTCCAGTGTCAAATTTCATAGCAGTTTATGCAACCTACATCTACATTATGGTCAATTTATCATATTTACATGTGCGCTCAAAGCTGCAGCGCTAACAACTTGAAGCAGCCTGGACACTGTGCACGTTAACATTCATGAAGTACTATGAAGGTTTTAAGCTCCATTTAGATCTTGGAGCTGCTCGGACTAGATGTTGGCTCGTCAGATCTGTCAGAATTAAATTTATCCAAACTGGGGTAGTTAAAATATATATATCTAAAGCAGGTAAGACATTAACCGTTCATAACGCTGCTAAAAAGGACAGTTTTAGATCTTTTGAAGTGAGGTTCTGTCAAAGTAAAATGGGTAACATAACAGTCTCACTTTTAGAAAAGGATCATTTCACTTTAAACTATATTTAGTTTCACCACATTGTGTTTTATCCTAGGTGACCTACTGAATACATCAACATTAAATCTATGGGACAGATTTACGCAGATCGAGCTTTGGATGTACATCGAGTCAACCAGATTCAAGATGAACGCCGCGCTCAGCTAAAAGAGGCTCTAGCTCGATCGGTTTTACGATACTGACCTAAACTTGTGGTGGAGATGGGACTAAAACTTGACTGGTTGGCGTGTCTGTGATGCTGTTGAGCAAAAAGAGCTGCATATGGTGCAGAAACTTGACCTCTGTCGTACGAGTATGCATGCCTGCATCTGAAGATCCACTCTTGCATATGAGAACGCTGCATGTAGTCAGCAGTGATTTCAGCACGAGTGTGTGTGTGTTCTGGTGATTGTTCAGTAACCGGTGTGTGTCTGTGTCTCACCCGAGGGTAAAGCACTTAAGCTGTGTGTGCCTGAGTCCAAACAGCTGTGAGCAGAGCCAGGCGCTGGGTTTCTAAACGACTGGGGACCTGAGCTGGAGCCCACGTGGGGAGCACCACACTGAAATATACATGTCGCTCGGCCGACGACAGTTGGAGGACGGGTTCGGCAGGGACGAGCGAGGGCGCGTCCGTGGTCGAATGAAAAAACTCTTCAGTTTTTATTGACGTCAACAACTCTGTGGTCAATCTGCCATTTCAGCTTCGTGGGGACTGTCGGGGTCCACGTTGGTCCACTCCCCAGTCACTCCTGCTGGACAGGGAAGGCCATTATGGCTCCCCCCCTCCTCCTTCCACCACAGGCCATGGCACTCACCTGTCAGCCCAACTCCATATATATGGAAATAAGACGTGTGACAGCAGGGTGCGATGGTTACTGAGGGCGATGGAGGAGCTGACGGACAAGGTCACAGAGGACGAGCTCGGGGTCGACTGTGAGGGTTTAGATCGTTCTGGTTTAAAAACGAAGGCACAAGGAAATTTAAAGTTGTAGAAAGTAGTAAAAGGTGAGCGTCCCTGCGTGTTTAGTGATGGACAGAGGACGATTGAAGACGGGGGGTGTTGATGGGGCAGATATTCATAGAATTCCACCTGGATGGACACCAGGCTTCCTCTCATCCCCCCCATCGAGCAGAAAAACAACAAAAACCCCAACAGATCCTGAAATGGCCGCGCGGACCGGACACCAGCTGCGGTTCTGCTTATAAAGTTGGACTGTTGCATTTTAATTAAACTTTATTCTTCAGAGCGAGCTCTGTCGGGGAGCCGGGTCCAGGTGAAGCAGAGACATTTGTCTGACTGGAGGAGAAACTCGAGCACGTTTTCAGCTCATGCACGTTCATGGACGCTCGGGAATTGTTGGGAGTGACCCATGAACTTTGCACGACGACTTGTGGGTTGGATCGCTGGAACATGCACAAACACTCTTACTTATTTTTAATGTTTTACCTTAGTCCTGCTCGTTGGGGTGGGGCTGCGGCCCTTGTCGCTCTGTGGGTGTGTGTTGGAGGGTGGGGAGTGTGCGCCCATGTTGGCTTGGGGTGGAAGGCTGCCTCCGTGCTGCTTGCCCCCCGGGGAAACCTGCATGGCCGCCAGCTGAGCTGCGTACAACTGCTGCCAGGTCAAAGACGGGGTGGGGAGGGGGGAGAGAAGAAAAGATGACATGAATAAATGAATACATGAGAGCGCACCGACAAAATAAAAATAAAAAAATGAAGAAGGCAGCTGAAGAGCTCTGGAAGAAGAGGCCATTAGTCTCTTGTTTGTGCGACAGAGGGACATTTCCAGCGTCAGCCTCCCCTCCCTCACCCCATGGGAGAAGCGCTAACAGCCTCTCTGACAGGCCCCAGAGATGTCCCCTCCAGGTGCATCGTGGGAGAAACGCAAACACTCCCGACTATCGAGGTCACACCGGAGAGGCTCTGGCTCAAGGTGGACAAAAAAATAAATACCGTATTTTTTGGACTATAGGTAGCACCTTTTTATAATTTTTTCATGGCCTGCAACCTATATTCAGGTGCGACCTATATATGGCTTTTTATAAAATAAGCTGATTTGTAATAATTTATTAACAAAAATTAAACTGAGACACAATCTTACAATAATGTCAGCTAACAAATATATATTTTTAGGTGTTTATCCTGCTAAAATTATTCATTTATTAAAGAAAAGTTCAGCTCAGACACATATTTGCTATAATTTTTTATCAAACAATTAATTGTTTTTAAGTGTTAATCTTCTTAAAAGCCTTGCTGTGCTCCTGTGGAAGAGACATTTGCAGCAGAGCTAAACACGGTCCACATTTTGACGTAAGTGCGACCTATACTCAGGTGCGACCTATACAGTATACATATATGGATCTTACATTGTGTCTGAAATAAAGAAACTACTACTATATATGAATTTTTCCAATTCTTTGTCAATAATTGGAGAATGCGACCTATACTCAGGTGCGACCTATACTCGGGTGCGACCTATACTCGGGTGCGACCTATACTCAGGTGCGACCTGTACTCCGAAAAATACGAATAAAAAAAGCAAAAGTAGACGCCAGCGACGTCTTGTCTTTGTTTTATTTTCCAACAGAAATGCTGTGAAATCGTCCAAAACACAAAAACACACACAGCTCTGTTCTTCTTATTTATGTATTTAATTAGTTTCCAATTAAATTAAATCATTATGGTGCAAGCTGCTGTGCTGTGAATATACCCCGGTATATTTATGCAATACCATTGTATCGCACTAAACAGTCTCTGGCTGGATTTTCCGCAGCGACACACACACACACCCCATAACACACACACTTTGGAAGGAGCTTCAGTGTTCCTAAACACTTCTGTCTCTTTCAAAATCATCCTGCGAAGCTCAATTACTTTCATGTCGGCTAATGCGGATCTCCAAGACGGCGAATTGTTTTTCTGAGGAGCAACAGAATGGCCGCTTCACTGAGAAAGTAACTGATGTTGTTGTTTTTGAACAGTTATTTATTTCTGGAGGAATAATTTTCTGGATGAGGACAATTAATTTTTTTATTTTTTTTAGTTCAACTTCTGTCCTTCTGTTGGAGTTTGGCTGCCGGCCACCAGCGTCAAACAAAGGCTGGTTTATGCAAATGGACAAGGAAGGAGATGCTGTCACTGTTATTTCTGCCTCCATCTTGCTCTCGTCTGTTTGTGCCTCGCTCTATCTCCCTCGGCAGCCACGTTACCTCCCGCTCTCCTCTCCCGTCTCAAATAAAGACGTCAATTTATTTTTGTTGAAAGAAAAACTGGAGGAAAATGAGACAAAACTTGCAGCAAACGCACACAAAAGCATTCTTTAGGGATGACTCTCTGAGTGTCAGTCAGATGTGATGATAATATTCGCTTCAGTTTTACAACGGCGATGTTTGTTCCAGCTCTTTGTCTATTTCCACTCCATTTAATTTGTAAAAGAGGACTCTTGCCTTTCCAAATATTTAGATGTGTTTGCAAGAAAGAGTCAAAATATCTCATGAAGCACAGAAAGAGGAAAACAGAAAATCACTGTATGAACATCTACAACTGATAACATGGATGCTACAGTTAATTAATCTTACCCAACATCCAAATGGCTGAACTTTAGTCTTACAGATATTTTAAGCTAACATTCGGAGTGGTAGTAGCTGAGTTATTGTACTTTCTGCCCGAAAAGTCGCATTAGTCCAATTATGTCCAATAAAGTGGAAAAATCCATAAACGTGTCACACCTCCGAATAAGTCGCATCTATTATGCGTCACCGCTGATGCGTCGCGTATGTTACGCGTCAGCGGTGACAACCCGGAAATGTGGGCCGGTGTTTTGCCAAAAAGGGTTGGCTGCTAAATGGCCACAGGAGCGTGCACGGAAGGACTTGTAACAAGATTAACACGGTAAAAACAATTATTTGTTTGTTGAAAATTATAGCAAAGATGTGTCTTAGCTGAACTTTTTCTTAATAAATGAACGTTATTGTCAAATCAGCTGAATTTAAAAATTAGTTTCGCTACGTGCAAAACGTGCACCCGCATGGGTGAGAACGTTGCATTTCTTTGCAAGATAAACACCTAAAAAATATATTTGTTTGCTGACATTATAGCAAAAGTGTTTCTGAGCTGAACTTTACCTTTAAAAATTAACGTAATGTTCAAATCAGCTTGATTTAAAAGGTTTCGTTTTGTCGGACACATGAGTTGGGAACGGTCGGTGGACCCTAGCGGCCGAAAGTGGTACTGCTCCGTTTTTTTCATCAGAATGAAGGAAAACAGTCATATCTCAGCCAAAAATTGGTCTAAAAATATGGGTAAAAAATCCATTAATATGTCGCTTCGCCGCATAAGTTGCAAGACATGAAAATTAGGCAAAAAAAACGTGACTTATAGGCCGGAAAATATGGTATAATCACAACACTTAATGGCTACAACACCATCAATTCTGAAAACAAGACTTTAGTCTAACTCTGGCATGAACGTCGGGTCGGGCGATGGGAGGAGCAGGGTCACTTGATGCTCCCCTCGATGCTTCACGTTGATGAACTTGAACTGTGGCGCTCAGTTTTCGCACTTTGGTCGTTTTTCTCTGCGTTTGATTCGAGTTTGTATCAGATCGGCCGCCGCTCGCTCGTTTCTCTTCAATTGGCTGCTCTGGAGAGGAGGTGGAGACGCAGCCGAGCGCAAACTCCCCTTTCCACAAGCCAACCCACCCCAGCAAGTCCACCACAGGCGGCGTGCATCCCTGTGTGTGTGTGTGTGTGTGTGTGTGTGTGTGTTGCCATATTCGGACCAGTAGTTCAAAGGCCTCTTTATTTGCAGACTGAATTGTGTTCCATTACAGAGCCAGCTCACGTCACTCAAAGCTGCTCAACGGGCCGGCCAGAAATCTCTCTCTGTCTCACTCACACACACACACACGGCACAGAGGGCAGCGGCACTGTGGAGCGCGCCCAGAGCATCGCCACGACGACATGCATGTCAACAAACAGGAAGTGACAGCGCAAAGCCCCCTGGGGTGGCTGGAGGAGCAAACACACTGGAATCAACACAAACACACAATCACAATGCTGGATGGGAGTAAAGATTTTCAAATGTCAGTGTGTGTGTGTGTGTACGCGTGCACATCCATTAAGACCTGCTTCTCACTCTTTCTGTCCCTAATCCCCTAAAGTGAGGCCAGCAACATCTGCATGTGTTGGTGTTTAAGCACATTTTCACATGTGCAGTGGTCAGCGAGTGCGAGACGTCCCCTCTGACACACCCGTGGGTTTGTGACGTGCGTGTGTGTGTGAGTGCACGCTCCATCGATCGAGGGTGAAAAGGCGATGTGGGATTATTGGCGATCTCGGACTCGAGACTCGATGTGATTGTTTGGTATTAGTACTATTGACACTGCGTGTGTGTGCGTTCACTGAAAAACAATATGCTGCGTGTGTCTGTTGTTTTGCTGTTTATCTGAGTGTGTGCGCTGGTCAATAATCTGCAGCTTAAGTCAGATTTAAACCTCCCCTGATCATTGTTGTCTGAGTTAGCAGTGCTTCGGAGCGATCCGAGCGCCATTGTTTACACGGACACGAGTATGGATTTGAAAGGATTGTCCTCAAACATATTGTTTTTCCACATGTGAGGTGTTTTTCTGCTTAAAGAAAAAGAAAAACAAGCATCTTTAGACAGATTATTTATGAGTTATGATGCATTAGCATCTTTCTCTTTCGCTTTTGGACTAGTGGCCAGGGCTTAACTTGAGCTGGATCCTGCTGGAACAGGATCCGGAAACTCTTGTTTTGACTGATAACTGTTTTCTTGGATTCAGCAACTCTCAGGCTTACTACGTAATAATAAAGTTATGAACAAATATGGCTGCCTTGACCAAATGAAACTTGTATTGGATATGCAAACTGAAAATAAGGATATAAACACTCATTTTAAACACAACAGCCACTTACAAGCATGCAAACTGCCCCTTTAAGTAGCACTTTTGCATCTACGGTACCCTTAAAAAAATCTCTGCCCCTAAAAGAGCGGCGGGGGGTGAGTGTCGAGCTAACCAGGAAGTTGTAAGCAGGTAGGAGCCCACAGCCACCTGCCATGAAGAGACGGAGGTGCCTAGAGGCTTCACATGTGGACAGTGAATTCAGCTGAGAAGAGAGGGGCTCAGAACCGTGAAGTAAAGGGGGTGGGTAGGATGCTTAACAGAAGCGGAGTGTTCACAAATTTAGATAAACGTAGATGTTTAGCGACCCGTTAAAATACACCAAAATGCAGGAAACTGCATCTACCTCATGTCATGGCCCCTCCTCTGACTGCAGGGGTGGTTCCTTCTGCAGGCAGAGGTAGGCCTTGAGCAACTGGAGCTGCCTTGACTCAGTAATCCAAGAGAACTTTACTTACTTTTTGTCTCTCCCGTTCCATCAGGTAACCCTGTTTTTGTTATTTTGTTCCAGTTTGGTTCTGGTTGGACATATTCATTCAGATGCACATCCACTCACTCTTGCAGTGCACACACTAAACACTTGCACATTTATATTTATTATCTTTGTTTGGGTTTTGTTTGTGCAAGAACTCTATTTTAATTGGCCCACACCTTTGTCTCCCCTCATTCTTGTTAACGGCCATGAGCCAGGCCTGTGACAAGCGGGGGCTCGTCCGGGTCGGTGACATATATTCAACATGTTCTGGGGGAGGACCCTCAGGCCCACCATCCCGATAGCCTGTCCACTATTTGTGTTATGGCATCATTCGGTTTACAAATTAAGCCCTGCTAGTGGCACCAGCTTTTAAGGGGTGGCCATTGTACCCCGCTGACCCCTCCTTGGTGGTGCCCCTGTTTTGGATATTTACTGTTGACTGAAACTGATAAAATAAAAGTGACCTGCCAAAAAATGTGGTTAAGGTTAAGTTTTAATTTTTTTAAGTACTTTATACTAAGGACACCTTTAAAAAAATGTGAAATTGTATTTGCTGTAAATCTTATAAAGCATCAATAAGCCTTAATAAGTCACTTGTAAAACCTTGTTCATAAACAGACGCCAAGTTTTGGTAAAACATTATTTTTTGGTTGTTGTCAGTTTTACTTTAACTGTTCACAGCACAGTTACTAACTGCTTAACTGTTTATTACTCATAAGGTTACCAATTATTGTAAAGTGGATTCAAAAGATTTTTTTAATACTTTGTGCTGAGCAGAATTTAAAAACAAAATTAATGAAAGGCCCAGAATTCTATGCGGGACTGCATATCACCCGCTGCCTTTCTGTAATCATTCTGTTTTGAACTGTCCAAGTTCTATCCGTGTTAGTTTAGTTCAGTTCATCCAGTGGTTAATGAGATGTTTTGGTAACAGACTTACACACATTGGCAAAAACTTAATTGCCTTCAGTGTTGGGCGATAACAACAAAGCCATTTTTCCACGTTGATGAGGCAGGGTTTGCACAAACATGGTCGCCTATCTGTGCCGCCCATTGATTTTCCATTGATCCTGCAGAATCTTCCCAGAGTCCATTTACACCTCGGAGCAGATCCTGCAGAATCTTCCCAGAGTCCATTTACACCTCGGAGCAGATACCACCACTGAGGGATTCACGCATCTACACAAAACTGCTTTGCTTTTACCCTTCCTCCATTTATCAGATAAGGTTTTGTTGAGAAACGAGCTGCTCCATTGATTTCTCCGTTACCTTCTCTCATCTGTTCCTTCCTCTTTTTTTTTCTTCTCCCAGCCCCCCTCCTCCTCTTTTACCCGCCCATCCGTTGTTCGTCCATCTATGTCTCCGGTGTACAGTGCGATAATCCAGGACAATATGTTCCAACATCTGCTTCTCCATATGATGCCTGACCCACGCTATTGACCCTCTTTATAACACACACATCCACACTTCTCTCCTCCATCGCTCGCTCTCTTTCCTTTTATGCTTTTAACTCATCATCCACTACAACTTCTGCCTTTTCTTCTTCATTATCAAGCTCCATCTCTTTCTCTCTTTTCAGCCCAAGTGGGTTTTTTCTCATATTTGAGCTCAGTGAGCATCTTTCTTCTTGCGTTTGTGATGTGATGATACTGTATCAATGATATCAAGGGTCAATAGGGAGCCAGATTAACATGCTCTAATGCACAATGTCACACTCATTCGTCAGATTAAGGCAGTAAATGCCAACCTTGTACAATCCAAAGCCTCCATCGCCTTAAAAACCTTCTGGAGTGGATTCTCTGTTAAGCCACCATTGACTAGAAGAGATACTCTGCAGATTTCTATAGCTGGAGTTAGAAAAGAAGATGACAGAAACAGCTTTAAATCACTGAGATTAATGCATTTTCCTGAAAACTGCACTTATAGTTGTGCTTTTCAGAGATTTTCTCTTCTTTTATTCCCGGGTATTCACTTGTGTGTGTAAGCGGGTCAAAAAGTCACGATTTTGTTCGTGATGTCTTGTCTCTTATCCGCGGTGAACGAGCAGAGGGAGATGCTGCAAAATGCATTATGTCATAACATCAAGATTTTGCACACGTTTTATGAGCATAAATGGTGATTTCTTGGTTTGCTTCTCTCCGCAGTAACTGATGGCGAGGTGTGAAGGGAAAATTTCAACACGGTATTCAACAAGCCCTTCTGCTGTTAGCACTGTAAAGATGAACTTCCTATCCAACACTTATCTGTTCGTTCAAAAACCATTGAGTTGCAACATCCTGCAACAACATGGGACCAAAGGTGTTGACATGGAGCACTACATATTGAAAGTGTATCGTGCGTGGATTCAAACAGAACTTTGGTTTGCACGCAGTTGTACTTAATTGCATGCATGGCCTTGATACAGGGAACTCTTTGCCTGGCCCAATAAAAAAAAGTTGCAACCAAAAAAAAAAGGTCACACTAATATTTTGTTGGACCGCCTTTAGCTTTGATTACAGCATACATTCATTGTGATATGGTTTCGATAAGGTTCTGCAATGTCACAAGATCTATTTTCATCCAGTCTTGCCTTAATTAAGATCTTGCATTGATGACTAGGCACCATCACTCTGGACCAGGGTAAATCTGGACTCATCAGACCAGATTACCTTCTTCCATTGCTCCAGAGTCCAATCTTTATGCTCCCAAGCAAATTGAAGCTTTTTTTCCAGTTAGCCTCACTGATTGCTGGTTTTCTTAAGGCTACATAGCTGTTCAGTCCCAATCCCTTGAGTTCTCTTCACATTGTGCGTGTGGAAATGCTCTTAATTTCACTACTAAACCTAGCCCTTGAGTGCTACTGTTGTTTTTCTTCGATTTGATTTCACCAAACGTTTAAGTGATCGTCGATCACGATCATTCAGGATTTTTTTCCAGCCACATTTCTTCCTCAAAGACGATGGGTCCCCACTATCCTTCCAGTTTTTAATAATGCATTGGACAGTTCTTAACCTAATTTTAGTAGTTTCTGCAATCTCCTCTGATGTTTTCTCTGCTTGATACCAATGATTTAACCCTTCTCAAAAAGACTGACATATTTTCCACGACCACGCGATGTGTCTTTCAACATGGTTGTTTAAGAAATAATTGTCCATGCAGTGATTATCCAATAGGAGGCTTATATCTATTTGCCTAGTTAAATCCAGGTGGCAATTTTTTTTTTGGCCAGGCAGTGTATATTGATGCTACAATGAAAGAGCAAGGAGAACACACACCGAGCTTTAACACCCCCCACTATCATCAAAGTCTGCTTTTTGGAAACATGCTGGTTTCTTGGTCAACTAAAGAGACGACAGAGAAAGAAAGGTTTATTGAATGAATGCATTAATCAGCAGGGATAAGGCACGTAACTGTCTGGCTCCATGTTGAAATTAATTACTCACTTGAAATAGCACGGCCCAAATGCAAACAAACGGGCACACAGAAAAATAACAATAATAAAATCACATTTTAACAAATACACCAGCTTTATCTGAGCAAGCTACTTGTCAAATGTAATTTTGGTGTAGGCGTAAGAAAGGTAACTTTCCAAAGTTGGACCGCCACGTCAAAATCTAAGATGGCCACTGCCACATCGATCATTTCAGGAAACTATGCTTTCTAGTTTTTATGTTGCTTAAAAATACATCCTGATGGATGTTCAATAAGAGGACCTGACTCAACCTCATTAGATTACTAAAAAAAAAAATACAGTTTTTGCAAATGATTGGACTGGTGTGTGGGGCCAGTCCAAAGACCAAATGATGGTGGCCATGGTTCCACCATTGATCCTGGTGGTGGATAAAACTGCTCCTTTCACTCCATCCATCCATTAAACCATCCAACTATTCAACTGACATTCGTACATCTATCCAACTTGGGGTGTAACGGTACACGTGGGTGTACCGAACCGTTTCGGTACTGCATGTTCGGTCCTTGTGCATACAGTTTCGGTTATTTTTTCACTCATTAATTTTTATTAACGAGAGATTATCTTCTGCGGAACTAAAATTCCTAAGCGTGTTTCAGCACTATGCTATTATCTTGCAGCACGTAGCATTAGCAGCCTAGCATCTTGTTGCGGTCTCCTGTTTGGGAACATTATGGCTTTCTTTTTAAAAGACGTGAACAAATCCAAAGCTGTGTGTCGACGTTGTTTCACGGAGATTGGATCTGCAGCAGCAACATGTCTAACTTGTTAACGCGCTTGAAACAACATCATCCGAACGTGAACGTCTTCTACAAGCAAGAAAAGCAGCTTGTTGCAAAGACCGATAACAGCAGCAGCATTTAAACAACCTTCATCAGATAATTCAGATCGGTACAGAGCAATAACACAAGCTGTAGGAGTTTTCAAAGCTCTGGATCTACGTCTGTATGTTGTTGATGCACCGGCTTTAAAGTTCTTGAGCCCTGCTACAACATCCATCACGTCAGCACTTCATTCAAAAAGTTGTAGCACTTTATGAAAAAGCTAAAACTGATATTGTCAACAAGCCCTGCCACATCTTGACCAAGAGATTCAACCACCTCCTAACAATCATTCAAGAAGAGGTATTGTTCTTTTATTATTACCGGTATCAATTTTTTTATTTATTTTTTTATTTAAAGTTATAATCGTATTAACTCTTTTTTTTTACTCTTTGTGTTTGGCAAACAATGCCCCAAGGACCCATCTCTGCCTGATGCCCTCAATAAGTTTTATGCACGTTTTGAAGACCCAAACAGACCAGCTAGCACCAAACTCACCTCATCACCAGATCAAAGTCAAAGTCAACTTTATTGTCAGATCTGCAATATGTACTGTACAGGACATACACAGGACCGAAATTGCGTTTCTCTCAGTCCCTCGGTGCAACAGTAAACATCTAAACATTGAAACACTGAAACATATAATAATAGACATAAGCATAAAATAGTAAAACTAACACTGTCCTGAGTTTTTGCATAGTGGTATAAGAGTATGAAAATTTACACCAACTCTAAAACTAAAACATTAAACATTACAGGTAGTCCCCGAATTACGAGCGCTCTGATCTACGAGGTTCCAGACTTACGAGCTGGCGAATTTTTGGAAAAAACGCAAAAAATACTGAGTTTTCATGTGTTTTTTCACCACAGTTAGTTAGCTAAGCATATGGACACACGTTTCCGATCATTTTTATGCACTCATAAGCAGTTTTTGGATGAAAATAGAGTGTTTGTAGTCGCGCTAGCGAAAACCGTTCCAATTTACGAGCGAATTTCCGGATTTACGAGAGACATGGCGGCCGTTCCAAATTACGAGATTTCCGGTTTACGAGCGCCTCGTTGTAACGGATCTCGCTCGTAAATCGGGGACTACCTGTAATGAACATAATACTGTCCTGAGCATAATACTGTCCTGTCCAGATGAAGAGCATCTCAGAGTGACCGCAGCAGAAGTGAGAGGCAGTCTCAGAAGGATCAACCCTCATAAAGCAACCGGACCAGACAACATCCCAGGGAAAGTTCTGAAGGAATGTGCGGACCAGCTCTGTGAGGTGCTGGCTGACATCTTCACCACCTCACTCACTGGAGTCAGTTCCCACCTGCCTGAAGACCGCCACCATCATCCCAGTTCCAAAGAGCTCCACAGTGACTGGTCTGAATGACTATAGACCGGTGGCCCTCACCCCGATAGTCGCTAAATGTTTTGAGAAACTGGTCATGTCCCACATCAAGACAACCGTCAACATCAACGAGGACCCTCATCAATATGCATACCGCGAGAACCGATCAACAGAGGACGCCATCTCCTCTGTGGTCCACACTGCTCTCACCCACCTGGATCAGAAGGACTCATACGTGCGTCTGCTCTTTGTGGACTTCACATCTGCCTTCAACACCATGATCCCCCAAACTCTGATAGACAAACTATCTACACTTGGACTAAGCCCCTCCGTTTGTAACTGGGTACTAGACTTCTTAACAAACAGACCACAGTCCGTGAAGATCCACAACTTCTCCTCCTCCACCATTACCCTCAGCACTGGCTCTCCTCAAGGATGTGTGCTGAGCCCTCTTCTGTTCACTCTGCTCACATATGATTGTACAGCCACACATCCAGGCTGTCATATTGTTAAGTTTGCAGATGATACAGCGGTGGTGGGATGCATCACAAACAATGATGAGTCCAGCTACAGACAGGAGGTGGAACACCTGGAGAGCTGGTGCAAAGAGAATAACCTTCACATGAATGTGAAGAAGACAAAGGAGATGATTGTGGACTTCAGAAGGAACAAACACACCCACGCCCCACTGAACATAAGTGGATCTGCAGTGGAAGTGGTCTCCAGCTACAAATACTTGGGTGTACACTTGAATGATAACCTCAGCTGGAGCAACAACACCACCAGCCTGATCAAGAAAGGTCATCAGAGACTCTACTTCCTCAGACGGCTGAGACGAGCTGGTCTGAGCAGCCCAGTTCTCACCTCGTTCTACAGGTGTGCAGTGGAGAGCATCCTGTGCTCCAGCATCAACGTGTGGCATGGAGGCTGCACAGTTGCAGAGAGGAAAGCTCTACAGAGAGTGGTGAAGGCTGCACAGAAGTCTGTTGGAGTCAGTCTCCCCACCATCACAGACATTTACACCTCCAGATGCAGGAAAAGAGCCACCTGCATCATGAAAGACCTCACTCACCCAGCACACTCACTCTTTGCCCCACTCCCCTCAGGACGGAGGTTGAGGAGCATCAAATGTAGAACCACTAGACTGAGGAACAGCTTCTACCCTGAGGCTGTTAGACTCATGAATAAATAAATAATAAGAATAAACACTGCAAAATATCACATCATGCTGATGCTGATCTGTTTTCTTGTTGCTGTGTTCATCTGTGACCATCTGCTCATACAGACTCATGTTCGTGCTGCTGTTTATAATGATGTTTTTCCACTACATTAGGGCTTAGTGTATTACTAGTTGATGTTTTTCTTAGTTAATTCTAGATGTTATTACTGTTTTTCTCTTGCATTTGTTGTTGGATGTAACTGGGACCCTGTGTACATAATCTCGTTTTCATCACATGTACCACATGCGGTGCAAATGACAATAAAGACTCTCTGACTCTGACTCTTTATTTCCAGTCTGGGACAGAGACAGCAGCTGAGTCTTCTTCTTCTTCTTCTTCAGGGAAATCCACCAGAGATCACATCCAGCTAAGAAGTCTGTGATGACTGAACTCTGAACTTTTCTAGGGACAGGTGGGAGCAGGTCCAAGAAGAGGTTGTTGTGAGTAATGAGGCCAAATACAGCCACACAGCCACAACACTAGCAAAGCTCTACCTCTTTATTCCTGCTACTTGTTGTTAGTGAGTGGTTTTCTCCACCACTGGAGATATTCACTGCAACTAGATCAGTGCTTTTGGCAGAAAATGTGAACAAGTTGGTCTTTTTGTACAACAACCATTTGATTAACTATCCATTCAAACAACCAACTAGATCTGTCACTCTGTGCTGCCTCAAATAAGCAAAACACAAAACCTCTACAGTATTTGAAACAGAGTAACTCCTACCCACTTTAAAATTTTGAACCAAAAATATTAAGGTTTACTTGCATTCCCTTTTCGATTCTAGACCAAAAAAAAAAAAAAAAACTTCTCATTCACTATTCAGATATCTGTGACCTTGGCCATTCACACACATCTGGTTTTTTTGTGTTTTTTTTTCTGTCAAGGTTTAAAGCGTTAACATTTTATTCTGTCAGCTGACTGTAAATCTTTGGTGTTCCTGCGGCGTCCCGAGGCCTGAACTAACCACCACATCTCTGTGACAAAAACACCTCCCTTATGAAATGAGGACGCAGAGACAATCCCAAAGGAAATCCGTCCACTCTGAGACATCTGTACTCGTGTTAGTCGGGTCAAATCTGTCCGACAAAACCTTAATCTCAGCAGTCAACTGTTGGTGCAAGCATCGTAACCAAGGGACCTGTTAGTGAGACAATTAGATTTTTTTTTCTACTCCTGGTTCTTTTACTCATTTCCTGTGAAATGGAATAAATAAAATAAAATAATCCAAGGTGGGCAGAAACTGTTCAGCTGGAGAGTCTGAACACAGGCGAACATATGGACAGCTAGATTGAAGCAGCGATAACAGACAGAGGACATTATTCTCGTGCACGCGCATGCGAGCAATAATGAAATCGGTGTGGACAGCGGGGTCCGTTCTCCTTGACAGAACTGCACAGTGATTCCATTCTGCCTGTAGTGAGCGGCATATGGGGCGGCACGTTTGGCTGACAGGTGCAAATGTGTTACGCGCTCACCGTGCCCGACCTTTAACCTGCGTTTTCCTATCATGGAGTGTGAGCGGTAACGTGTTAATGTACATTACAACGTGTGTGTGTCAAAGCAGCTGGTCCACACAGAGATCAGAGTGTGTGCGTTTAATTATTGTGCACATTTAGGAGACAGAGGTGATGAGCTCGATCCTGGAGTCATGTTTCAGAACATTATTAAGATAAAAGGCTCCAAGACTCAGGATGATTTCAGTCAGTTCAGCCAGTGTCCTGCTGAGCTGTGGTTGTTAAACACTAATTGGTGACTCAAAATTATGATTTAAAAAAGGAATTTAATAAGACCACGTTGGAAAATTCACCTGAGCGTTTGCAATGATCAGTGGCCTTGTGGCCAGTTTTTGTAGGTCAAGGCTTATTGTGTGCACGGCCTAAAACCATATTCTTGCACATTATTTTGTTGGCCACCTCAGCAGCCATTTAAGAATAAATCTACTGACGTACACTTCAGAAGTGACGATGGGCAGATTAGGACCAGTTATTATTATTTTTAAAACATTTTTAATTATACGCCTGTTGGAAGATGGATGTATTATATTGGGAACTTTCTTTTGTCCGGGCCACAACTTCTGATCCGCTCAATAATTGAACAAAACTTGAGACGCGTACATCTTGACTAGACCGTAACACATGCACTTTCTATGCCCCCCAACTCTAAGATCAGGGTCAAAAATCAAGGTCATTATTAAAAAAAGTTATTTGCTTGTCTGTACCGTAACCTCTGATCCGCTCAAGGCAATATAATGAAACTTGAGTGACATTTGTACCACCACCAGGCGGCGCGTTGCCTAATCTTTTCATCACTTCAGCTGTAAGGTCAAGGCCAAAATAATAATAATAATAATAATGAATTCCATTTATAATGCACTTTTCATTAATAAAAATCTCAAAGTGCTACAAAGTGTAATAAAGCAAAGATCAAAATAAAACAAGTGATAAAATCAAATAAAATCAATAATAATATCGACTAAGATCAAAGATAAAATCATGTGGATGCAGATTAGGCTTGCTTAAAAAATAAATAAAATAAAACAAGTGATAAAATCAAGTAAAATCAATAATGATATCAGCTAAGATCAAAGATAAAATCATGTGGAGGCAGAATAGGCTTGCTTAAAAAGAAAGGTCTTTATGCTGCTTTTAAAGTCAACCAGTGACTGTGGAGCTCTCAGGTCATCAGGGAGGGAGTTCCACAGGCGGGGGGCAGCCACACAGAATGCTCGGTCTCCCATGGTCCTCAATTTGGTCCGAGGAATATGAAGTAAATTACTGTTCTGTGATCGTAGAGACCGGGTGGATGAATATGGTGCAAGAATGTCCTTTAGATAGTCAGGTGAAGTGCCGTGCAAGCATTGATGGGTAATGAGAGCAGTTTTGTATTGAATTCTGTAGGTGACAGGAAGCCAATGGAGGTTATGGAGAATGGGTGTAATATGTTCAAATTTACGAACTCTCAACAGAATCCTTGCTGCACTGTTTTGAATGTATTGAAGTTTCTGAAGGTTTTTGCCAGGGATACCAATAAACAGGGAGTTGCAGTAGTCGAGCCTGGAGGAGACAAAGGCATGGACGAGTTTCTCAGCATCAGGAAAAGTCAGAGATGGGCGAAGTCTGGAGATGTTTCGAAGATGGAAGAAGCAGGTTTTAAACAGATGCTTAATGTGATTTTCAAATGTAAGATGAGAGTCCATTTTTATTCCAAGATTTGTAACAGAGGTGGAGAGGGGGATGTCTTGACCAGAGAAGGAGATTGTTGTTTAAAGGACAACACCCACCGTGACAGTAACAATTCACCATATTGGAGAATTACTGTAGTATTTTATGAATTTTATTTTCATTTTTGCATTTGGGCCAGGCGAGGGTTAAAAAAAAAAAAAAAACAACCCACTCCCGAATGAATCCGGAAACCTGGCCGAAAAGTCCCGAAGGGTCATGCCTTTTGTTACATGATCTCCACCCAGAAGGCAGAAGGTAGGAGTGAGTTTCCATGGAGGTTTATGAGAGAGAGTGCGTTAAAACTGCATATTTCCTGCATATTTCCTTGTGCATTTGTGTGTGGACCAGCGCTCTGATTTTATTTATTATTTATTTTATAACACCGCTGCGGACCTGTTGCTGCTCTCATTCATTCTGCCCAGAGGAGCGAGCCGCGAGCCGCGCGTGTCTCTGGCTCCTCGTTCCTCGTTCCTTTGAAGTTCCTCGTGCCGGTGTAATTTGCTCCCTCGAGTGTATGTATTTGCTCTCGTCAGCCTTGTTGCGGGAAGCAGTGAAGCACGCGCGCGGGCAGAGCTCAGCTGCGAGGCTGGGTGCCTTTCTGATCACGGGTGGGGGAGAGAATAAAAAGTCAATGCGGAAATGAATGAATTTGTCGCGATCAAACGAATAAAACTAGTATGTCTAAGTGGATGCTCGCTCAGAATATGAGTGAGCGACAGCAGGATTAATTAACACAGGCAGCTTTAGGGAATATTTAAAAATGCTTCCTTTTTCTTTCCCTCGCTCGCCTGTAACTCCAAGGCGTCACTTTGGTGACGTGAATGCCCAAGTGAATGCCCATATATGGAGAGGGGCAGATTTTCCCGGAGCTGCATGCTAAAATCTGCTATAAATCATGAAATAACACATTTAGTGTTATTTCTCCACAATATAAGTAAACGCTCCTGTATTATTTTTAAATAAACTAATAAATATTAATGGCGATGCAATTTGAAAACATGGTGGGTGTTGGGCTTTAAAGTTGATGTTTGTATCTGGTGAGGGGTGCCAATCAATACGGCCTCAGTCTTCGAGCAGTTTAATTGAAGAAAATTCTGATTCATCCATGCCTTTATTTCCTCCAGGCAGGCAGAGAGAACAGTGAGTGAAGACGGAGATAGGGATGATGATGATGTTCCAGTCCTGATGTAAAGCTGTGTGTCGTCGGCATAGCAGTGAAAAGAAATGTTGAACTGATTGATAATTTGACCTAAAGGCAGCATGTAGAGGGAAAACAGCAGGGGCCCCAGAACTGACCCCTGAGGGACACCACAGGAGACACCGACTGTCTGGGAAGTGGCATTGCCAAGGCTAACACATTCCAGCCTATCGGAGAGGAAAGATCTGAACCAGTCCAGGACAATGTCACAGAGACCGACCTCCACATGAAGACGGTGGAGGAGGATATTATGGTCCACAGTGTCGAAGGCTGCAGTGAGGTCAAGGAGGACAAGGATGGAGGGAGAACCAGTGTCAGCAGCCATGAGGACATCATTTGTTACTCTCAGCAGTGCAGTCTCAGTACTGTGAGCTGCTCTGAATCCAGACTGGAATTTCTCATACAGGGAGTGTTGTTGTAGGTGGTCCTGCAGCTGAGCAGCAACTGCTTTCTCCAGCACTTTGGACAGAAATGGGAGGTGGGAAATTGGGCGGTAATTAGAAAAAATGTCGGGATCCAAATTAGATTTTTTCAGAAGAGGCCTAATGATGGCAGTTTTTAGAGGCAATGGAACATGACCAGATTGTAGAGACTTGTTTATTATTGTTTATAAAATGTATACAAGGTCTTTGTTAGTCTGGACCATTGCTATAGATTGCTGTATAACTTGTTGAAGGTTGTATAATGTGCTGTTAGTGGTAGTGTTATTTCTGGTTTTAAGACCTGGACATGTTTGCCGTCCTGTCAGGAGAGCTCTTACAGAACGTACAGCTCTTGAGACGGGTTTGACACCCCCGAGACGACTCTGTTGAAAGAAAATTTGTTGCACATTTTCTTGAACAAGTTCAAAGCTCAAGCCTCTGACTCATGTGCAAACAGACATTTAGAAGATTCTCTCAAGAATCCCATTTGGCAACCGGTGGCAGAAGAGTATACCGTGAGGCCTGACCCGTAGCTACTGCACGCTGAAAAGCAATACTGTCGTCTTTACTTATCTGCTAGGACTAACCAGGTCCTTCAGTGAAATACGGTGTGCAGCCCAGATTTTTGGCACCACATCAACTGCATGAGACAAACATCATCTGGAGCCTAAAACACTACAATCCATCCGTTATCTTCAACTTGTTCTGGAGTCGGGTCTCGGGGGCAGCACCTTGAGCAAGGAGGCATCTCTTTCCATAACCACCTCTTCCAGCCCTTGTGGGAGGACTCCATGTGTTCCCAGACCAGCTGGGAGACATAGTCTCTCTAGTGTGTTCTGGGTCTTCCTCAAGATCTCCTCCTACTTGGACATGTCTAGAAAACCTCCCTGGGAGGCGTCCAGGGGGCATCCTTACTGATGCCCGAACCACCTAAACCAGGGGTGCTCATTACGTCGATCGCGATCTACTGGTTGATCGCTGAGGTAGCTGAGTGTTTTTCTGCTACTCACCCTTTTTCAGCATGCAGGAGCAAAACTAATAAAATCCAGGGTCCAAAGAGACGCTATTCACCAGTTTGGACGTAACTGTTACCATGCAGTCGCTGCATGCACAATGAATACAACTAAGCCCAGGGTTGCCAGATAAATAAATAAAAATGCATTTTCTCCTTTTCTGTGCACATGTTCAAGAAACACAACACAAACTTCATCTTGCTCAAGATGAGAGTTCTGCAATGGAGTTAAATTAAAAGCAGTCTGCTCCTCAGACAAATACCGGTAGTGTTAAATTATTATTTTATCTATGGATGTTTCTGTTAAATTATTGTTTTGTATATATAAATGTTTCTGTTCAGTGCCCTGAGATTACTTCTTTTGTGAATTGACGCTATATAAATAAACTGAATTGAATTGAATCTTAGAACATCTTTACTCAGCACACACACGACAGTTTAGGTCAAAATACTATAATTTTAAAGCCACAGTACTATAGTTCATAATTTCTTATCTGGCAACCCGACTGACATGGAAACTACAGCATTTTTCATGTAAACCAGCTTATTTTTTGTTTATTACCCCCAATAAACGTTGAAAAATCACTAATGTTTCCACAGGTTGTT
>JBBPBX010001636.1:23203-41391 GCA_038048925.1 Garcialebias charrua | reverse complement strand
AGAACATTGCAAGAGTGTGGGAAGGGTTTATATAGCCTTAAAATATATATAAATACTAAAATAAATATAGTGTTCCTACTTTGCGGTTTTTCACTTATTGGAGGGGTGTGTGGAACACAACCCCCCGCAATAATCGAGGGACTAATATACCCCGAATTTCGCACAGTGACTCTTGGACATGGGCACCAGCGACTCCTGTGACCCTGAAAGGAACAAGCAGATAAAGATAATGGATGGATGGATTAAAAAAAAAGTTAGACATGTTAGACGTAGTAAACATATCTTTTCAGTTTATCCATCTGATATTTTTTTGCTTGAGGTTTAAGAGTGTGTAGATTGTATAATGTTTTAGGAAGTCTGAGGAAATTTCAGCATGTAAAAGTCAAATAAGAAAAAAAAAACACTGTTGGATGTTTAAAACTTTAAGACTTCAGGTGGCATTAGAAGTGAAACTGGAATCAATATACAGTAACCACATGAGGTCCGGGGAACTTTGAAAACTCACTGTCCCTCTGCACATCCCACTGCCGCATCCAGCATTGTAACCCTTTATCTGGATTAAGTGAGTCAGTCATATATCAACTCCTCACTTAAATTTCACCTTTTTCAGACAGTCAGAGAGATAGTGAACACATGTTCTGTGAGCAGATGAGTCTAGCAGCAGCCTTTAGAGAAAATCAGAAGCTGAGTTCTACGTGCCAAAGATAAAACCATCCAGGCCATTATCAGTGAAAACTAGCAAAGTTTCAATATGTGATGCAATAAGGGTGCAGCAGTGGAGAGTCACATTGCTGAGTTGGTGAAGGCAGCATACGGCAGGTAAAATAAATTGATCCCCTTATTTCGGACGTTTGCCCACTTAAAAAAAAAAGAAAAGTTTGTATTTTCTATGGTACTGTAGTTTCATTTTAATGGAGAGAGACACACTATGAACTAAAAATTCATTACACAAAAGTTACAAGTTGATTTAAGTTCTGGCTCACAAAGGTTGGTTATGTACATGTTGAGGACATAGATGGTAATCAACTAACAAGCTAACCTATCAATACATGTATCAAATAATTAACTACCCAAATAACAAACCAAGACGCTCATTAATTAACTAACCAACCAACCAACCAACCAACCTACCAACCAACCAGCACACACATTCATTCAACTTTTATTCATACAGGTTAGTCTCACTGAGCCTCGAGGACTCACTTAAAAGAGAGACCTGTAACATCAATTAACCATACAACCAGTTAAGCAACACATGCATCAATTAGGCATAAAAACAATTAACCAAGACAACCAACAAATCAAACAACACACACATTAATTAACCAAACCAACCAACAAACTAACCAACCAACACACACATCAATTAACCAACCAAACCAACCAACCAACTAACCAACCAAACCAACCAACTAACCAACCAAAACACACATCAATTAACCAACCAAACCAACCAACTAACCAACCAAAACACACATCAATTAACCAACCAAACCAACCAACTAACCAACCAAAACACCCATCAATTAACCAACCAAACCAACCAACTAACCAACCAAAACACCCATCAATTAACCAACCAAACCAACCAACTAACCAACCAACCAACACACACATTAATTAACCAATCAAACCAACCAACTAACCATCCAACACACACATCAATTAACAAATCAAACCAAACAACTAACCAACCAACACACACATCAATTATCCAACCAAACAAACCAACTAACTAAACAACACACACATCAATTAACCAACCAAACCAACCAACTAACCAACCAACACACACATCAATTAACCAACCAAACCAACCAACCAACTAATCAACCAACACACACATCAATTAACCAATAAAATCAACCAACTAACCATCCAACACACACATCTATTAACCAATCAAACCCAATTAACCAATCAAACCAAACAACTAACCAACCAACACACACACATCAATTAACCAACCAAACCAACCAACTAATCAACCAACACACACACTAATTAAACAATCAAATCAACCAACTAACCAACAACACACGCATCAATTAACCAATCAACCAAACAACTAACCAACCAACACACACATCAATTAGCCAACCAAACCAAACAACTAATCAACCAACACACACATCAATTAACCAACCAAACCAAACAACTAACCAACCAACACACACATAAATTAACCAACCAAACCAACCAACCAAACCAACCAACTAACCAACCAACTCACACATCAATTAACCAACCAAACCAACCAACTAATCAACCAACACACACATAAATTAACTAACCAAATCAAACAACTAACCCACAACACACACATCCATTAACCAACCAAACAACTAATCAACCAACACACACATCAATTAACCAACCAAACCAACCAACTAATAAACCAACACACACATCAATTAACCAACCAAACCAAACAACTAATCAACTAACACACACATCAATTAACCAACCAAACCAACCAACTAACCAAACAACACACACATCAATTAACCAAGCAAACAACTAATCAACCAACACATACATCAATTAACCAACCTAACCAACCAACCAACCAACTAACCAACCAACACACACATAAATTAACCAACCAAACCAAACAACTAATCAACCAACACACACATCAATTAACCAACCAACCAAACCAACCAACTAATCAACCAACACACACATCAATTAACCAACAAAACACCTAATCAACCAACAAACACATCAATTAACCAACCAAACTAACCAACTAACCCACCAACACACACATAAATTAACCAACAAAACAAAACAACTAACCCACCAACACACACATCAATTAACCAACCAAACAACTTATCAACCAACACACATCAATAAACCAAACAAACCAACCAACTAATCAACCAACACATACATCAATTAACCAACCAAACTAACCAACTAACCAACCAGCACACACATCAATTAACCAACCAAACCAACAAACTTACCAACCAACACACAAATCAATTAACCAACCAAACCAACCAACTAATCAATCAACACACACATACATTAACTAACCAAACCAAACAATTAACCCACCAACACACACATCAATTAACCAATCAAACTAAACAACTAACCAACCAACACACACATAAATTAACCAACCAAACCAACCAACTAACCAACCAATACACACATAAATTAACCAACCAAACAACTAATCAACCAACACCCACATCAATTAACCAACCAAACAACTAATCAACCAACACACACATAAATTAATTAACCAACCAACCAAACCAACCAACTAACCAACCAACCAACACACACACATCAATTAACCAACCAAACCAACTAACACACACATCAATTAACCAACCAAACCAACCAACTAACCAGCCAACACACACATCAATTAACCAACCAAACCAACCAACTAACCAACCAACACACACATCAAACCAAACCAAACAACTAACCCACCAACACACACATCAATTAACCAACCAAACAACTAATCAACCAACACACACATCAATAAACCAAACAAACCAACCAACCAACTAATCAACCAACACACACATAAATTAACCAACAAAACCAAACAACTAACCCACCAACACACACATCACTTAACCAAACAACTAATCAACCAACACATACATCGATTAACCAACCAAACTAACCAACTAACCAACCAGCACACACATCAATTAACCAACCAAACCAACAAACTTACCAACCAACACACAAATCAATTAACCAACCAAACCAACCAACTAATCAACCAACACACACATCAATTAACTAACCAAACCAAACAATTAACCCACCAACACACACATTAATTAACCAATCAAACCAAACAACTAACCAACCAACACACACATCAATTAACCAACCAAACCAAACCAAACAACTAACCAACCAACACACACATAAATTAACCAACCAAACCAACCAACTAATCAACCAACACCCACATCAATTAACCAACCAAACAACTAATCAACCAACATACACATACATTAATTAACCAACCAAACCAACCAACCAACCAACACACACATCAATTAACCAACCAAACCAACTAACACACACATCAATTAACCAACAAAACCAACCAACTAACCAGCCAACACACACATCAATTAACCAACCAAACCAACCAACTAACCAACCAACACACACATCAAACCCAACCAACAACTAACCAACCAACACACATATCAATTAACCAACCAAACCAACCAACTAATCAACCAACACACACACATCAATTAACCAACCAACCAGTCTACCAACCAACCAACACACATATCAATTAACCAACCAACCTACCCCCCCACACACACAATTAACCATCTAACCAATTAACCAACACACACATCAATTCAGCATCCAACCAATTAACCAAAATATGCATCAATCAATCAACCAACCAACTAACCAACCAAAATGCACATCTCTTATCCATCCAACCAAGTAATCAACACCCATCAATTAACCAACCAATGAACCAACCAACACACACATCAGTTAACAAACAAACCAAACAACCAACACAATTAATCAACTAATCAAATAACTAACACACACAATTAACCAACCAACTAAGCAACACATACAAACAACCAACCAACCAACACACACAAATAACTTACTAAACAACACACAATTAACCAACAAACTAACAAACCAACTCACTCATTGATTAACCAATCAACCAACCAACAGACATCAATAAACCAACCAACCAACCAACCAACCATTTAACCAACACACATCAATTAATGTGGGGAGGAGTGGGTCAAATTTCTTTCTAAGATGTGTGCGAACCGGATGATAAACAAAAAACAACATACCCCCGCGCTGCTAACAAAGGTTCCCTCCGCAAGAAAACAACTTTTTTTACTGGACCACAATGAAATAAGTGATTTCACTTTCTTGAGATATCAAAGTATTTTTTAATGTACAGTATGTACCGAGTATTCATGTATGTGCATAGTTGTAACTAAATAAATTCAAAGTCAAATTACCATAATATTTAAAATATGTTCATTTCTATGTATGAAAGCAAATTTGTTGGATTTTGTTGGACAACGTACAACCGTCTAGTTCCATAATAAAGAAAGAAAGAAACTGTATAGCATCATGAAGAGCAGAACTATGCAATGACAACAGACTTTGGAGAAGCTTACATATTTATCACATTTATTACATTAGTTTGGTCACATTTTTGAAAATTCCACAACTTTTATGCAAGTATAACTACAGTACTGTATGCAGAACTAGTGATTTTTCTTATGTTGCAGCGAGCAGTTCATAGGAGACAAAGTTCCAGTCACAACTCCCTCACTCCTGCTGTTTAAGTTGCCTAATATTTTATAGACATATTAGCTTAAAACAGTGGTTTGAAAATGAGGTCACAACTGCTTCATTACCACCATTACCAGTTTGCAAAATTACAATTTAGCACATAATGTTTACAATGATACCAAGACTGACTTAGAGGTCAGAAAGGAGTTGGCTCTTTACTCGCAAGAAGTATTAAAGCGGGAGCTGCAACCCATCAGTGGCAGTACTTTTCTTGTGCCCACAGTGTGTTATTAAAACAATTATCTACCGCTACTTGCTGAAGCAATGAAAAGGTCAATAATCACATTTTGCACTTTTAGTCTATGTGGAAGACAAATTTGAACTTTTAACACAATTGCAGTTACCGTCACTAGTCACATTTTTGTTTTACCTACAAATTCCACAAAAGGTTTTTCCAGTACTGTATTGGGTGTAAAAAATAAAATAAGTGCAGACATTGAAATAAATAATACCAGAAAAGTACTTACAGAACAGTTCTGTAACGAGATGCATGAAAAAGGTAAACAAATAAAATTAATAAATACTCTAAAGAAAAACTAATTAAGAGACTAGAACGAACATAAGACATGACTTTACACAACAATACAACACACTAGTATAGGTATGAATAGTGTAGGTAATGGTTGCTATCTAGACATTGTTCACGCAAACGTTTTTTTCAAAACCATCCATCCATTTTTAACGTCTAAAAAGCCTTTGTTAACGTAGCACCATTTTTCAAATTGTCTTTATCTACAGGTAGATACGCTGGTGAAGCTTCTCAGTCATCCAGGACATGGTAAATTCAAAAAGGAGCATTCTCATTTCAAAGAACAGAGAGTGTGGAGTTCGAGTTATAAAGCTGAGGTAAGATACATACATATGTAGATTGCCCTATCACTGAAAATTTAGGTTCATTAGGGGCTTTGTTAGTCTGACTCAGAGATGTACGACGGAGCTTTAGGGCCATGCTAAGAAAATAAATAAATACGGTACATGAATAGATAAACATAAAATTACAATAATAAAGTCATAGTATTATGAGAATAAAGTCATGCGAGACATTTTATTCCCACTCGTTCATTCATTTTTTTCCACAAGTCGGATCCACGACGCGACCCATCAATTAATCCAGTAGGCGTGTCAGCAAATTATCAATCCGAAGCTAAATGCTCCTATAAGTGAGTCGCTGTGTCCCTTCATCCTCTTTCCAGCATATTTTCAAGACCTCTACCAGCGCAACACGCACACAGTCTCTCTCACTGATCACCGTTTTCAAACGGAAACAAAAACTAAAGTCACAAAGTAATGACGTCACATATACGAAAACATACCAAAACAAGCACGCAACAGTAAGTGGCAGTATTGGAACACATTATGAGCAGTGCTGGGCAACGCTAATAAAAAAATTAGTTCCACAATTTCTAAAACGCTTATTAAATTTTTTAGGTCCACAATTTCAAAAGCACAAATGTCTTATGAAAATTAGGGGAAGCTAATCTAATCCGCTATTTATATTTTCTATATTATATATATAGCCGGCAGCGTTATCAATATTTGCACTACACTGCCAACTGAAAAGTAACAAAAATGATCCTAAAAGGATGAAATTACAAAAATCAAAGGATTTATTTAATACTTTACGTACATATATTCTATTCGGCCACGAAATTAACAAAAAATAGAATGATCTTTTAATCCCTAAAACCACGTTTAAATCTCAAATACACGGGTGTGTCGCCACCGCATTTATACATAAAAGTAACCCAAATACATGAAACTAACGACTCGCCGTCGAATGGTCGACACAAAACACACAATAAAATCCTCCGGCCACGTTAATTTGGCTTGAAACAGCGGGGTTCTCTACGGATTTATCCATTAGTAACCCAGCACTACCAACAGGCAGACACAGAGTTAGCGTCTATAGGTAGTCAACAGATTTAATGAAAAGTAACTAAAATACATAAAAATAACGACTCACCGTCAAATGGTCGACACAAAACACACAATAAAATCCTCCGGCCACGTTAATTTGGCTTGAAACAGCGGGGTTCTCTACGGATTTATCCAAGTACCCAGCACAAACAGTAGCCACAGAATTAGCCCCCGAGTTCACCTCTGACCCGGAAGATGTCAAGATGGAATAGTCCATTTTTAGTAGGGGGATAAAGAAATCGACCGTTTTTTTAATTGCGTATTTAATGATCGTTTTCATCGTAACTATAATTATTTTTATGTTAAATGTACATTAACAAGCAGGATCAATGTTAGGGATGTAGGTGACTGCACGGGGCGCGGCGGGGCCGGGGTCCCTGCTGAAATGGGACCCCCAGGCAACGGCATCATTTACCTACATGGTAGATCCGAGTCTGTTCTCAGCTCTGCCCCCCCCCTCCAACCCTTCCTCCTCTCTGCTCTTTACGGTGGGGAAAAAGGTAAAACAAGCAGCATAAGAGCTTGTAAATAAGTTTATTGGTTTTTACTGATAGATAATTAGTTATTAGCGGTACTGCATTTTAAATAAAAATAGCACAAATCCGCTTATGAATTATAAAAGTTAGTCAATTCACAAAAACGCTGACAAAAAGTTTAGGTCCACTGTAAGCGGATTAGCGCTTTAGCGCTACCTAGTGTTCATCTGCCCACCACTGATTATGAGTAAGTCAATAACAATAAAGTTGAACAAACATTCTTCATTTCACCACAGTTAAAATGCGGTAAACCCCGCGTTATCGTGTCGGAGTTTGGATAATATTAAGACTTGTTTAGCTTCGCATTGGTCATTTGCTGACATGCTGACTGGACAGATTGACAGGTCACGTTGTGGATACGATTTGGGGGAAAAAATTAGTGGCAGCTGTTAAAAAAGTCTTGTACGACTTTATTCTCATAACATTAAGACTTTATTCAACATTATTCTCGTAAATTTATGGTTTTTATTTTTTTCTTAGCGTGGCAATGTACCGATAAAAAAAATTTTTTTGCGTGGCCCTAAAGCTCCGTTGTAAAGATGGACCACTATAGTCACATGTACGAAATTCCTGATAGGTGTGAAAATGACTGGGTATCAGGCATAAAGCAGCATTATAGGTTTTTGAAATCTGAAATCTGAGACGTCCTCCTTTTTCTACATAGAAACTCCCAAACTGACCAAAAACTGGTATGTGGTACTGCACAGCTGCCATGGAAACACAGCAAAAACAGGAAATAAGGCACGTAGTCTGAATATTAGGTAGCCTACAAACCATCACCAAACCCAAAGTTCTATAAACACCTAAAAAGTAATATCTCTATAGATGCAAGGCTGAATTGATAAAACAACATTTAAATAAATTGCGTATTCACAGAATACTGCTCCCGTGACTATGGCCCTGAACATTGCTGAGCTGAGTAGCATCAAATAAGGTTTGTACTTTACTTAAAGTTTGAATGTTTTGAATTTCACTCACCCGACATCGATCCAGCTGTACTTTGAGAGGTTCTGGCTCCGATGCTGGAGGTGCTTGAACTTTAAGCCAGTTCTCACTGTTGTCCACCGCCTGCTCGCACTGCTCGTACAAGCTGTAGAAGGCCAACACCTGACGCACACAAAAACAAATGAAGCATAAATCACATTTATTCCACTTGCCACATTTCCTACAAATACACAAACGCTGCCAAACGTTTCTAGTTTCTGTCAGAATAACTGGAGATTATTTTTATACTAGGCCAGAAAGTTTGTTATATGATCTCCATTGACGCTGGTAGGAAAAAATTGCGCTGGTAAATGTGACAAGCAACAGTAGGGCGTGCGCTCTGTGTTTTGTGATATTTTCTTTGTTCCTGTCCTTTTTTGTGTTTTTTTTTTCATGTATGTCTTGTGTAGTATGGATGTTTTATACTTACTGACTGTGAAACTAATTACCCCTCAGGGAAAATAAAGATTTTAAACTTGAACTTGTACTTTTACTTTTTTGACAATCTGGGTTGTATGTTTTGTTGCATTTATGAACACAAAAGTTTTTTGACCAAGTGCCTGAATTGCTTGGTATAAAGTCCTTGTATAACCAAAGTCGCAACTGTGTACACATTCTCAGCATAAAGTTAAGCTCATTCCCATTGTGGGTTGGACTCAGCCAGGGCAGCCCCTTGTTTCTGGTTCTGTTTGTGCTGTTAACGCTTCCTCTGGGCGGGGGTTGAGTCTTTGATTCAAGTAGAGAAGTTCAAGGGTCTCAGGAGGAGCTGATGCTAAAGGCAAAGCTTAGCTATCAGTTTACTGGTTCCAACCCTCACCTATGTGCACGAAATATGTATTAAGAGTAAAATAATCAGATTTAGATGCAAGCTACTGAAATGATCTTCCTCAATGAAAAGGTTAAAGCTCCCCTGACATCATCTTTTAACTTTCCATAAAATGGCACAACATATATACTGTATATATATATTAAGATTGACCTCTGATCGTTTTTGCTAAAACTATGTGAAATTAATGAAAATTCCTCTCCAAAATAGTTTAAAATTAGCGCCGTTTTTTTACACGGTAAATTCGGGTTTTTCCGGTCACGTGATTGTGACGTCAGATCCAGATCTCTGCTCCAACCGCACATTGAATACAATGGAGAAAGATACAAACGCATCCGTCGAATTTAGCCATTTAAAACTTTAGATTTTAGTGATTTGGCTTCAGTTCATGAAGAAGAAGTTATTTTGAGTGATAAAAAACAAACAGCAAGGTTTCTTTTGTCCGTGTTGCTTTTTTTTCAGGAGAGGTTTCACATTCATGAAGTGAGCACCAGGTGTCAGCAAAGCAGAGCAATCTACAGTGCTCTGTAAGAGTTATCACGATACCGTGATAACTGTACCGGTCTGTCGTGGTGAAGAGAGAGCTGAGTCAAAAGGCAAAGCTCTCAATTTACCGATCGATCTACGTTCCCACCCTCATCTATGGTCATGAGCTTTGGGTTGTGACCGAAAGAACAAGATCTCGGATACAAGCGGCTGAAATGAGTTTTCTCCGCAGGGTGGCTGGACTCTCCCTTAGAGATAGGGTGAGAAGCTCAGTCATCCGGGAGGGACTCGGAGTAGAGCCGCTGCTTCTCCACATCGAGAGGAGCCAGTTGAGGTGGCTCGGGCATCTGGTTAGGATGCCTCCTGGACGCCTCCCTGGTGAGGTGTTCCGGGCACGTCCCACCGGGAGGAGACCCAGAGGAAGACCCAGGACGCGCTGGAGGGACTATGTTTCTCGGCTGGCCTGGGAACGCCTTGGGATTCCCCCGGAGGAACTGCTCCAAGTGGCTGGGGAGAGGGAAGTCTGGGCCTCCCTACTTAGGCTGCTACCCCCGCGACCCGACCCCGGATAAGCGGAAGAAGATGGATGGATGGATGGATGGATATAAAGCTCTGCAGAGAGTGGTGAAGGCTGCACAGAAGTCTGTTGGAGTCAGTCTCCCCACCATCACAGACATTTACACCTCCAGATGCAGGAAAAGAGCCACCTGCATCATGAAAGACCTCACTCATCCAGCACACTCACTCTTTGCCCCACTCCCCTCAGGACGGAGGTTGAGGAGCATCAAGTGTAGAACCACTAGACTGAGGAACAGCTTCTACCCTGAGGCTGTTAGACTCATGAATAAATAAAAATAAAATAAAAAATAAACACTGCAAAATATCACATCATACTGATGCTGATCTGTTTTCTTGTTGCTGTGTTCATCTGTGTTCATCTGTGACCATCTGCTCATACAAACTCATGTTCGTGCTGCTGTTTATTCCCACTATATTAGGCTTAGTGTATTACTAGTTGATGTTTTTCTTAGTTAGTTCTAGATGTTATTACTGTTTTTCTCTTTCATTTGTTGTTGGATGTAACTGGGACCTCGTGTACATAATCTCGTTTTCATCACATGTACCACATGCGGTGCAAATGACAATAAAGACTCTCTGACTCTGACTCTATATATATATATATATATATATATATATATATATATATATATATATATATATATATATATATATATATATATATATATATATATATATATATACATATATATGGTAAATGGAGCTTATTTATATAGCGCTTTCCAGCCCCCTGTGAGGGACCCCAAAGCGCTTTACAATACCAACCATCCACCCATTCATACACACATTCATACACCGGTAGCGGTGACTGCCATGCAAGGCGCCTTCCAGTCCTATCGGGAGCAACTCGGGGTTAAGTGTCTTGCCCAGGGACACAACGACACATGGTGTGAGTAACCGGGATTCGAACCTCCAGCCTTCCGATCGGGGGATGACTGCCATTACCACCACACCACGGCCGCCCATAATATATATATTATATTTATATATATATATACATATATACATATATATACAGTACATATATATACATATACTGTATACATATATATACATATACTGTATATATATATATATATATATATATATATATATATATATATATATATATATATATATATATATATATATTATATATATATATATATATATATATATATATATATATATATATATATATATATATATATATATATATATATATATATATATATATATATATTTATATATATATACACTATATATATACTATATATATATATTTATATATTTATATACACGATCCTGTGTACATACTCTCGTTTTCATCACATGTACTACATGTGGTGCAAATGACGATAAAGACTCTCTGACTCTCTGACTCTGATGTATAAATATGCCCCCAAGGCCTCATCCACACCAACAGAATGGCCTCATATACATACCAATGGCTGCAAAAATGCTAATTCAATGAGCCATTTGACTAACTCCCATGGGAACTATAGTTAGAATATCCAAATGGCTCACATGTGGTAGTGCTAGTGTTAATTTAAGATGAAGAGGGCGGAGGTGCGTGTTTAGGGATGGGGAGAAAAATATCTGCAGGAACAGTGCTCCCACAGCGAGTCAGCTCCCCCGCTGACCCTGCTTACCCCCCCAGCTCGCCAAGGTCCACCCAAGGAGCGAGGTAAAGGAAACACCTCTCCGACCGCCAGGACATTGAGCCAAGACCAGAGAGGGACACGGCCCCGAGGGCCGCCAACAGCAGAACCAACAGCCCACACCCACCAGGGCCGCCACGACCCCTGCGAACCGCAGTCAGCCCGCCGTCCAAGAGGACACAAAATCCCACATGGACGACACGGCCAAGAGCGCCCGCCCAACCGTCGACAGAGCCAGGAAGCACCAAGAACAGGCCCCAACCGGGGCCCGCACACCGGCCAAGTATAGTCCAAGACCATCATCCAGGACATCCACTTAATCCCCACCCCAGAAGAAATACTATACCCACCCTTCATATTAACAACTTTCAGAACACATAACACATTAGACACCCAGGCTGGGTTTGCCCGCCCCCTCCCATTGGCCACCAGTCACGCCCCCAGACACCCACCCCCCAGCATATGAACCCCAACCCACCAGCGAGCCGAGAGCCCCCGGCCAGAGCCGGGCACCAGAGCGCCAGCCAGCCCATAGCCCGGCGACCCGCCCGCCAGAGCCCAAGACCCCCGACCCCCACCAGGCCCAAGCCCGGGGACGACACGCCCCCAGAGTCCCAAGCCCCCGGCACCCACCCCGAAACCACCCCAGCACAGCCGGGTCACCGACCGGCGACCCATGACCGCCGCCACCGACCACCCGAGGGCCCGCATGCCGCCCCTAGCAGATATCCCCCAGAACCCCCCCGGTCCTCCCCAGGTCGAAGACAAGGTCCTCCCCGCCCAAGCAGCCCCAACCCCTCCAGTCCCAATGCCCCACAAGGCCACATCCCAGACCCCCCACCCTCACTACGTAACGGAGCCGATCAAAGAATGCCAAATAGGTTGATCCAATGTGTCGGCAGATGCTGTTTCAAGACTAATATGATCTAACAGAAGATTTTTATACTGATTAATGCTAAGATTATTTTTATTTTTCCAATTTACGAGTATGGTTTTCTTTGCGATGCATAAGGCAGTGAAAAGCATATAGGATGTATTTTTTTCTAGTATAACATCTTCAAAGATACCCAATAAGCAAACAGATGGAGAGAGTGGGATATTAATTTTCAAACATTTAGACAAGTCTTCACATACCTGTACCCAGAACCTCTGAACGGGTGGACAGAACCAGAGCGCGTGAATATAATCATCAGGTGTATTACTTATGCACTGTGAGCACTTGTTA
Source organism: Garcialebias charrua (assembly GCA_038048925.1). Lineage (NCBI taxonomy): Eukaryota > Metazoa > Chordata > Actinopteri > Cyprinodontiformes > Rivulidae > Garcialebias > Garcialebias charrua. The sequence continues at coordinate 27,843 of JBBPBX010001636.1, read as the reverse complement.
GATGGTATAAAGCCCATCTTAAACATTCGCTGCCCTGTATAATGTACTCTATAGAGAACCTTATATTGTATTAATTGTAAATTGGAGATTCTAGTCAATTTAAAAGTATTTGAACATACTTGAGACCAAATTTTTTGTTCAAAGTTGATTGATAAATCTGACTCCCATTTTTCAACAGGTAGTGCTATCGAGTCATCGATCCTAGACAATTTTTTGTATATTTTAGATAATAATTTGGGTGGTTGAAAATTAATAAACTCTAACACACATGTTGGTGTTTCCAACAATGTTTTATTAAGCTTAAATTTCTTTTTTACAATTGACTTAATTTGTTGGTATTGTAGGAAATATTTATTATCAATGTCATATTGTATTATTAATTTATTAAATGGAATAAAGTCTATACCCTCAAATATGTGTTCCAGACATTCAATACCTTTCATTCTCCAACCTGGGAAATTTAACATATTATTTTCTTGTTGAATGTCAGGATTGTTCCAGAGAGGTGTATGTCTACATGGGAGTAGTGAAGACTTTGTCATTTTCAGATACTCCCACCATGCTGTCAGAGATGAGCTAATATTGATGCTCTTAAAGCAGACATGTCTTTTTAAATCTGTACTGATAAATGGTAGATCTGAAATCCTAATATTATTACATAAAGTTTGTTCTATATCTATCCAAGTTTCATCTAGTGCATTCGGTTTTAACCACTTTGATATATATTGTAACCTGTTTGCTAAATAGTAGTAATAAAAGTTTGGAAGTTCTAATCCTCCGGTATCTTTAGATTTTTGTAATGTTTTTAAACTAATACGCGGAGTTTTATTGTTCCAAAGGAATTTAGATATAGAAGAGTCCAGGGACTTAAACCATTCATTTGAAGGTTTATTTGGAATCATTGAGAATAAATAATTTATTCTCGGCAGCACCATCATTTTTACTGAGGCAACTCTTCCCATAAGTGATATGGGTAGAGATCTCCATCTAGTAAGATCGTCTTCAATTTTCTTTAATAGTGGGATATGATTTAATTTTATTAAATCCTCCAATTTAGGAGAGATATTAACACCTAAATATTTAATATTACCTGATTGTAGTCTTTCATTAAGAGAATTATTAAACACACAATTTATCGGAAGCACTGTAGATTTTGTCCAGTTTATAGAATAATCAGAAACTTTTGAAAATGAGTTTATTAACTTGATAACATTGGATATTGAGTTTCCTGAGTTCTCAAGAAAAAGCAAAACATCGTCAGCATAAAGACTCATTTTATGTTCTATGTTTCTACCCTTTATGCCTTTAATATCAACACTTTGCCTTATTGCTGCTGCTAACGGTTCAATAAAAATAGCAAATAATGCTGGTGAAAGTGGACAACCTTGCCTGGTGCCCCTCTGTAAACAGAAGCTTGAAGATAATTGATTATTTGTCCTGACACACGCTGTTGGTGAACTATATAATATTTTTAACCAGTTAATGAAGTAATCCCCAAATCCAAATTTATTTAAGGTAGCAAATAAGAAATTCCAATTTACTCTATCGAATGCTTTTTCAGCATCTAAAGAAAAAATAGCTGTTTCAATATTTTTAAAATACGAATACTCTATTACATTATATAATCTTCGTGTATTTGTGTCTGAGTGTCTTCCTTTTATGAATCCGGTTTGGTCTGGATGTATAATAACAGGAGTTATCTTCTCTAGTCTTTTAGATAAGACTTTACAAATTATTTTAACATCTACATTAATAAGAGAGATTGGGCGGTAACTGGTAGGTAATACTGGGTCTTTGCCTGGTTTTAATAAGAGACTAATGTTGGCTGAATTCATATGTGTTGGTAGCCTGCCATTTTCTTCTGACTCAAGTAGCACTCTATAAAATATCGGTTCCAGTATATCCCAGAACTTTTTATAGTATTCTACTGGATATCCATCAGGACCTGGCGATTTCTTATTAGGCATGCTTTTAATTGCTTCATGGAGCTCATCTGAAGTTAATGGTGAGTCTAGTTTTGATGATTGACTAATATCTAGTTTTGGGAGTGTTACTTTCTCTAAGAATTCATTAATATCCTCATTAGATGGATTTATTTGTGGAGTGTATAGAGTTTTATAGAAATCTTTAAAAACATTGTTTACTTTTCCCTCATCATGAATTATATTTCCATCTTTATCTTTAATACCATATATATATGTTTTTTCTTTGTTTAATTTAAGTTGATTAGCTAAAAAGCTCCCTGATTTATTACCGTATTCAAAATTATCTAATCTAAGTCTTTGTATCAAGAATTTATTTTTCTTATCAATAATTTCATTTAGTTCTAATTTTACTTTGCGTAGTTTTTGCTGTGTTTCCTCTTCTTGTAGACCTTCTAATAGTTTAATGGATTTCTCTAATTCCTCAATACGTTTATTTTCTTGTTTCTTTTTATTTGTTGAATAGGATATTATTTTACCTCTCATAACTGTTTTCCCAGCCTCCCAAAGTGTACATGCTGATGTTCCTGGCAAATCATTCAACTCTAAATATGATGCCCATTCTATTTTAAAATATTGCAAAAATTCTTCTTCTTGAAGCAGTGATGTATTGAATCTCCAATTTATATTTTTTCTAGTTTCTTTTTTATAATCTAAATATAGAGTAACTGGTGCATGATCGCTGACAGCAATAGTGTGTATCTTAGTGTCTGAAATGTTGGTCAGCAATGAATTGCTTACTATGAAATAATCTATACGAGAATATGAGTGATGCACATGTGAAAAGAAAGAATATTCTTTGCTATCAGGGTGAAAAGAACGCCATGCATCGCAGAGTCCATAATCATTCATATACTGTTTAACTATATTTATAGATTGCCAACTGCGTTGAGTTCCCACTGTATTCAGTCTGTCTATTTTGTCATTGAAACCAAAGTTGAGATCACCTCCCATTACCAGTGAGGAATCCATGTGCTTTGATAGAGTGGAAAAAAAGTCATGAAAAAAAGAAGCGTCGTCTACATTTGGCCCATATATGCTAACTATACAATAATTTTGTCTAAATATTGATAACTTTAATATTATATATCTGCCGTGTGGGTCTATAACCTGATCTAATACTGTGAAGTTAACATTTTTATGTATTAAAATTGCTACCCCTCTTTGTCTAGAATTATAACAGGCTGAGAATACATTAGGAAACTCTGAAGATTTTAGCTCATCTACAGTTGAGGCCAATTTATGAATTTCTTGGAGTAATACAACATCTGCCTTTAATCTTTTAATCTGGTTAAAAATCCTATATTTTTTATGTTGGCTACCGGCTCCATTAATGTTCCATGTGACAAACCCTAAAGAACCCATACTTGTGCTAATGATAATAAATCTATACCACACCCACTATCACAAATATAAAAGATAACAATAGATCCAGACAAAAACATATTCCTTAAGGATAATTTATTTATGATTTATATTTTAAATAAGTAGTGTTTTTGAAAATGAATCAGGGAATTTTTCAAATTTTTACTGTATATTCATTAAAGGGGAATAAAAAATATAATAATCAAATTTAAAGAGGAACTAAACTCCAAATTAACTTTTTTAGCTGAAAAACTCCCTAGAATGTGTCTAAAATGTTGTATAGCATTATGTCTGTGTTAATCTTCACATATTTGTGCGTATTAGTTTAAATCGGCAATATTTGGTCTAAAAACGTGTTTACGGTAACCCTATGGGTTGAACAGAGGAATTGCAGCTTAATTTTCTTACTGGTCAAGGACTGTTCACTCTGACGTCACAAAAGTGGTTCAAGCAGAGCCAATCCCCTGCAGATATGAGAAGGTCCGCGCTGCAGTTCATACCTTATATGGAAGTGGTACATTGCACTCCGGAAAAGAACTGCAACAAAGCATAATATAGTTTTCGGAATGGCACTACTGTAGTTATTTGTATATTTTAACTTATGTATTGTATGAATACTTTCCACTTCATTGAAACTATTCGGTTGTGTTTGTTTTCCTATTGTGCAATGGACGAGTAATACATGAGTGCCAAGATGGGGCAGTGGTGTAAGAGCGTGTTTGGGATCCGACAGACCCAGGTTCGATCCCCGGTCACAGCATACCTTGTAGTATTTTTTTTTTTTCCTAAAGCCTTTTGTTTTGGATAGATTGGGTGGGAATAGATAAATACATCTACATAATTATTTGTTGTTGCTTGCTGTAAGTTGTTTGCTAGAGTTTTAGTTTGTTTTAGTTTGTTGCTAGAGGGGGCGTGAACGCAGCTCAACCACCCACCTTCTCCCCTCCTTGTCTCTCGACACTCCCATTTTCATGAGGGTTTTGAATCTGGTCTGGGGCGGAGCTACCATTTCACAGTGGGTTGAGCACCTCTTTCAGTAACTTGAGTATAAAAACAATCACTGTAAAAATAAATTATAAGGAATGTAGGAGGCTTAACAGAAAATAAACAATATTTCAAGTTTTCCTTTACATGTAATAATGTATAATTTAAGGGGGTTTCTTTCTTGGAGAACTAGCTGACATTCAAAAAAGCAATACCAAAAAACACAATTATAAATTTATTTTGAGTATGTACTGGTATATTGTCTTCAGATGACTAAATGAGCTAGATATATTTCAAGGATCTGTTAAA
>JBBPBX010001636.1:9389-22230 GCA_038048925.1 Garcialebias charrua | reverse complement strand
TATATACTGTATATATGTGCGTGTGTGTGTGTGTGTGTGTGTGTGTGTGTGCATGTGTGTGTGCGTGTGTAGACAGGTGAGCATGGAGCAGGAAAACAGAAGGGAGCGAGGACATCTAGTGGATAGAAATAAAAAATAACAAGGAAATAAAAACAAAATCAGAAATAGATAAGATAGATAGCTTTATTACAGACTCAGAGTCCAAACTACATAAGAGACCACTTACAAAAAATAATAAAAATAATAAAATAAAATAAAAAGTACAATAGAAAAAGTACCTAACCGTTCAGGAGACAATTATACCAATGTCTCCAAAGCACAGATGAATAGTTCACTGCACTATATTTAACATTAGTCAACAGTAGAATAATATTTGAGAAATGAGTATAGAGACTTGAAATGTGGCAGACTTTTGGTTTTAACTTTTCAAATATTCTAAAAACATCAGTTTTTACATTTAAGGAGATAAATGCATCAACAGAAATTTGTTGGTTTTATTTAAAATTCATCAAAAAGCTTTATTTATCATCAAATCTGTTTAATTATATGTTGCAGGGTAAAATAGATCACAGGTTGTCGCGTCATCCTTTGAAATGCAGTTTCAAGCATCATCTTTTTCTAAAAGTAGAAAAAATAAACAATATTATGACGTTTGTGAGGGTTCTGAATCGGGTCAAAGTAGCAAAGAGCATGCAGGTAATGAGGCTTTCTCCTCATAGAAGTTTAAAAAAAATCAAGTTAACTAAAGTTTCTCAAAGCCCAAAATTACACGAGAGCCTCCTCTGTGTGAAATTTCCAAACTTCGGCAAATTTATAGACATTTAAAAAGTTTTCTTCTTCATTCTGGAACACAAATATAGAATTTCCTGAGTAAATTATTTGACTCCTCCCATTTGACTCGGTCTATTTTCTCCTGTGAGTGCAGAGAAAACTGGTTTCCAGCTGCGCCCCGTGGCCGGCCTGCTGTCAGCCAGAGACTTCCTCGCCAGTTTGGCCTTCCGGGTGTTCCAGTGCACCCAGTACATCCGACACTCGTCCTCGCCCATGCACTCCCCTGAGCCGTGAGTTCATCTCTTCACCTCATCCGTCCTCTTTCTATTCTTCGTTGTTTGTCCCCCTAATTTGATGTGTCTTGACAGAGACTGCTGCCACGAGCTGCTCGGCCACATCCCCATGCTGGCAGATAAACAGTTTGCCCAGTTTTCTCAGGTGAACACACCCCCTTTGCGTTTTTGAAAATCATCCGCTTATATTATGCTAACACTTCTGTTTTCCATTAGGAGATTGGACTGGCTTCTCTTGGAGCTTCAGACGAGGACATTGAGAAACTCTCAACGGTAAACTCCCGCTGCGTTTAACGTGCTTTCACCTCCGTAAAGGTTCAAGTGGAGAACGGCATCGTCAGACGCTCTCTCCTCCTCCTCTGCAGCTATACTGGTTCACCGTGGAGTTCGGCCTCTGCAAGCAGAACGGAGAGGTGAAGGCTTACGGCGCCGGCCTCCTCTCCTCGTATGGAGAGCTCGTTGTGAGTGCGACCGTTTCTTTCAAAGGTTCGGCTGTTTGCTCGGTAAGTGCTGACGGGCTTTCTGCGTCCCCGCTCCCAGTACGCGCTGTCGAACAAGCCGGAGTACAAGGCGTTCGACCCGGAGGAGACGGCGGTGCAGCCCTACCAGGACCAAACCTACCAGCCCGTTTACTTTGTCTCCGACAACTTTGAGGACGCAAAGATGAAGCTGAGGTATCAGACTCCTGCTGAAATCACTCCCACCTCAAACTACACGTGTAGCTGGTACATGTATGAGCTGCACTAGAAGTGAGAACCAAGACCCTCATTGTGGTTACCATGATAACCTGTGTCCGCCAGCACAGAGCCATATAAAGTGAGAGTTGCGACACTTCCATAGAGTTCCGTTGTAAGAATGGAATGCGGAAGTCACGTGGGTCATGGAGGGGGCGATTTGTTCCATGGCTCTGGTTACAGTCTGACTCTGCCTGCAGTAGCGCTCCGTTGCCGCCAGAGAGCGCAGCTCCACAAGGTTTCCATAGCCGTTGTTTGGAACGATTGACCGCCTGTCGTGAGATCAAAGAGTGTCAGAACTCTCTATATATATGGCTCTGCGCCAGCACACCTGAGAGGTAGACGGAAACAGATGGAAAAGTATGCACCCGCATCTTGACAATCCTCAAACTGTGAGCGCAGAAGACGCTGATGGTCAGAAGGTTTTGTGTTCCTTCAGTGTTTGACGTAGGAGTTATGATAAATTAAAAAATATATTCTTCAGAGGATATTTTGAGCTACGACAGTAGTCCCTCGCTACTTCGCGGTTCGACTTTCGAGTTTTTTCAAAGTAAGATTGGACATGACACACAACTGGCTGATTGATGGATGAGCCGCACGAGCGGCATGGATTACTTATTTAAAATAAATTATTTTAAATAATTTAGCGCCGGTTAAATCATTAAGTGTCACCGCTGACGTAACGCGTCACCGCTGACAACCCGGGAAATGTGGGTGTTTTGCCCTGCTGCAAATGTCTGCCACAGGAGCGTGCAGGAAGGACTTTAACAAAATTAACACTTAAAAACAATTATTTGTTTGCAGAAAATTATAGCAAAGATGTGTCTGAGCTGAACTTTTCCTTAACAAACGAACGTAATTGTGAAATGAGCTGGATTTAAAAATTAGTTTCGCTACGTGCAAAACCTGCACCCGCACAGGTGGGAACGGTGCATTTCTTTAAAATTTAGCAAGATAAACCCCTACAAAAATTTATTTGTTAGCTGACATAGCAAAATGGTTTCTGAGCTGAACTTTTCCTTAATAAATGAATTTAATGGTCAAATCAGCTGAATTTGAATCGTTTCGCTACGGCGGATCAACAAAACGAGCATACGCAGCAACAGACATGCATCTATTGAAATTTAAAAAAGATAAACACCTAAAAAAAATTGTTAGCTGACATTATAGTAAAAGTGTGTCTCAGTTTAACTTTTCTTAATAAATGAATATAATGGTCAAATTCAGCTGAATTTAAATCGTTTCGCTATGGCGGCTCAACAAAACAAGCACGCGCAGCAACAAACACGCAGTTCAGCGAACAGACCTGCATCTCTTTTAAATGTAAAAAGATAAACACCTAAATATATATACTTCTTAGCTGACATTATAGTAAAAGTGTGTGTCAGTTTAACTTTTCTTAATAAATGCACTTTGACGGTTAAAACATGGTAAAATGACGCAAACGAAATAAAGCGGCTTTAAAATTACTACACGCTCACCCGCCCAAGATGATGACAGAAACACCCATTTATTTTATGGTGTTTATTCAAAACCATTGAACTCTTCGTCTTCTGTATCGCTGGCGAACAGTTCTGCCAGTGATTGAGGAAGGTTACTCAAAGCTCCTGCGTCCTCCTCGTCTTCCTCCTCGCTGTCCGAGTCATCCTCAGCTCCAGCCGCTCCAGCTGCAATCCCAGCCTTTCTGAACCCCGCCTCGATGGTTTTTTTTGGTGACAGACCTCCACGCTGTGTCGATCTATCCGAGGACTTGCTGAAAGATGGCGTGGCGCATACGTCCCATCACCATGAAGCTATGGTCCCCACTGACCATCCAATGCTCCCAGAGACAGCGCAGAGCTGCTTTAAAGCTGCGGTTGACTGAAATGTCCATGCGGCTGCAGCACTTTGGTTAAACCGCCCGGCATGATGGCAGGAATGCTGTTGCACGCTTTTAGCTTCTCCTTAAATGCCGGCGTAATGTGGGCGCGCATACTGTCCATGACCAGCAGGGCTTTTTTGGTTTTAAAAAATCTGTCCGGCCGCTTGGTGAAGCATTTAGAGCCACACCGCCATCATCTCTCCATCCATCCACTCCTTCTCATTCACAACCACAACAATGCGTGGGGGAAACTCCTCTTTGGGCATGGTCTTCCGCTTGAATATGACCATGGGCGGTAGCTTCGTTCCATCCGCGCCACAGGCCTGACCCCCGGTGAAGTGTGACTTCTCATGTCCAGTGGTGAGGATGTTGACAGTTTTTTCACCTTTCTGGGACACACTCCGTCCCATCGGGATGTCGAACGTGAGGGGCACCTCGTCCATATATTAATAATATGGTCCGGCGAGATGCGGTGTTCTTGTACCTGGTGGTCGACAAAGGCGTGGAAGCTGGCCACCTTCTCCTCAAAGTCTGCCAGCAGCCTCTGGCACATCATGGTGCGTGCCCTGATCGAAAGCTGATGGCGGTGCATGAAGCAAAAACACCATGACGGTCCACCAGCAAACTCTGCTATGTCCATCTCCTTAGCGAGCGCCATGGCGTGGAGACGAAGCTGAGACGCACGCTCCTCCAACGCCCACGTCTTCACCCTCTCTTCCAGTTCTGGCCAGCGGGCCTTGCAGCCGCGGTTCGCCCTCTTCGACCACTTCATGGCAAAGATGAGCTTCTCACTAACGCCAAAATGACGGTCGGCTGCACGGTTCACGTGCTCTGCAGCATATTTAATGACCTGCAGCTTAAAATCTGCAGAATATGATCGTCTCTTGGGCGGCATTTTCTTTCTTTCTTATCTCTCTCTTGCTGTTGTTCGATATAATGTTGTCTTGTGGGCCAAGATGGTGTAGAGGCAGGGTAGCCGGCTCAGGACCGGAAGGTCCCGGGTTCGATCTCCGGTCACTGCATACCTCGTTGTGTCGCTGGGCAAGATACTTAACCCCGAGTTGCTCCCAGTAGGACTGGCAGCGCCTTGCATGGCAGTCTACTGCTACCGGTGTATGAATGTGTGTATGAATGGGTGGATGGCTGGTACTGTGAAGCGCTTTGGGGCCCCTCATAGGGGGCTGGAAAGCGCTATATAAGTAAGCTCCATTTACCATTTTGTCTGTTCTCCTACTCACTCTCAAAGATTTGGTGTGGGGTGAGGGGATTTAGGCAGCTCTGAATACACAAATAATTGGACACGCCTCCAGGTAGACGCTGGCAGCCGTCAACAGCCTAGAGGGCTCTTTAGCGCCCATTGCGGCCAAAACTGGTACTGCATGTGCCCCTAGCGGCCGAAAGTGGTACTGCCTGCGCCCCTAGCATCCGAAACTGGTACTGCATGTGCCCCTAGCGACCAAAAGTGGTACTGCATGTGCCCCTAGCGGCCGAAAGTGGTACTGCATGTGCCCCTAGCGGCCGAAAGTGGTACTGCCTGCGCCCCTAGCGGCCGAAACTGGTACTGCCTGNTACTGCCTGCGCCCCTAGCATCCGAAACTGGTACTGCATGTGCCCCTAGCGGCCGAAAGTGGTACTGCATGTGCCCCTAGCGGCCGAAAGTGATACTGCCTGCGCCCCTAGCATCCGAAACTGGTACTGCATGTGCCCCTAGCGGCCGAAAGTGGTACTGCATGTGCCCCTAGCGGCCGAAACTGGTACTGCATGTGCCCCTAGCGGCTGAAAGTGGTACTGCCTGCGCCCCTAGCATCCAAAACTGGTACTGCCTGCGCCTCTAGCGGCCAAAAGTGGTACTGCACCATTTTTTTGCCAAAATGAAAAATGGTCATATCTCAGTCAAAAATTGGTCTAAAACATGGGAAAAAAATCCATAAACATGTCGCTTTGCCTTATGAGTCGCAGGGCATGCAAATTAGGCAAAAGGGTGCAACTTATACGCCGTAAAATACGGTATATCGTGATATATATCAATATTGAATTATTGTCCGGCCCTAACTAAAATAAACTACTACTATTTGTACTACTATCCCTACTTCACATTTTTTTCGCATGACGCGGGTGTGGGGTGGGGGCGTGGTCCAAAACCCCCATGATGTAATTGACGTCTTTAGAATCTTGGGCGTGCAATCATCATTTTAAAGGAGATTTGAGTGGAAAATGTAAGTGTAGCATTAAGAGACACACTGGGTGATAGAAGACATACATACATTTTGATGTGTAGTTTGTATGCGTACTAAAAAATATATATGCATTTTAACAGGAAGTATTCTGCGAGCATCAAGCGCCCCTTTTCCGTATGCTATGACCCTTTTACCTGCAGCGTTGACGTTCTGGACCAACCGAGCAAGATCCAGAACGCTCTGAGCCGGATGAGGGAGGACCTGAAGACCCTTCATGGCGCTCTGGAGAAGCTCAGCGCACCGTAGGACCCTGACAGAGTAAAGATTCACAGATAAATCCCATCGTAGTCTTTTATTCCAGTGTAAATTGTGAAGATGTAAAATAAATGTTTATTTTCACGAAGTTTCTGTCCTTTAAAAGTGTACGTTTTCCTTCTGGAGAAGCAGAGGCGCGAACCATTCAGAGCCTTTCCTAGCTTTTAATTCCAAACCAACTATTTTCATTTGGAAAATTCTTGGAAGCCATTTATCTTCATGTGTTATTAAGCAGCGGGAAGGAGCTAATTATGAATGATTTAAGTATTGTGTTCTCTTTCTGCTGGATAAGGCCTGAGCCAGCAGTGAGGCCCAGATCATTACCAGGACCAGGTCACCGAGACCTCGTAGCCGACCACAGAGCTGACAGACGCTCTTATGGCTTTTTGTTTTTTCTCTCCTCCTGCGTGCGAATAGAGAATTTGAACCCCCGGCGTTTTGATCTCCAAGCAGGCGACAATGCATATCAGAGCCACACACGTCAAAGCTTTATCCCTCAAGAAGACAAATCGTCTCCATCTGCTGGATTCATAAGGCAACAGCATCATCGAGACCAAGGCTGGCAACATTTTCTTTCCCATAATTCCACAGCACAGTAAATCAAGCCTCCCTGGGAAAGCCTGTGTTTGAAGAGCAGTTGAAACCCGGTTCTCCTAAAGCCACAATCCCTCCATGAAACTGAGATTTTGGGTAACACAGAGAGTTCAAATCTGAAGCAGGTTGCTGCAGCAACTAAACCACAAGAGATTCGGCTTTGGGCCTTGAAGATCTCGAAACGGTGCATCCTCCAAGAAAAAGTGTCTCACTGATTGATGTGAGGGCAAGAACAACTCAAAGCTGGCTCGGTTATCATCTGAACTGGAGGCGAGGTCAAGAGGTTCACTTTGTCCTCAGGCCTGAACTTTATTCCTTTTTTTATTCAACTTCAGCTCGTAAAGGCCGAGAGAACTCAGAAATTACAGCTTTGGGATAAGATTTATTTTATTTAGCTGTTTTAATAAACACTAACTGTTCGATTTGGTTGCTGAACATTCGGGTTTGAAAATCATCAAGATGTGAGAAGTTGAGAATCTCCCAACAAACACCTGCGCAATTCTGAACATTTTAACCAAACAGAACTTTTAGACCTCGTTAAAATAGCTCTCATTTGTGAAAAGGTTATGAATATGCTGGTGAAGATTTTCAGTCATCCAGGACATGATAAATAAAAAGGCGTTCAATACAGAAACAAATGGACTTTGTAACAGAAGACGTTTCGCCCTTCATCCAAAGGGTCTTCAAAGGTCTTCTGTTACAAATAAAGTCCAGTTTCTGTATGGAACGCCTTTTTTAAAAGGTTATGAACAACGAATATCTTACCTGTTGCAGATTAGCTTCCTGAACAGCCTCCGACTGACCAGATGAGCTAATGGCTAGTCTGAATGATGTCATCTTAAAACAGCTTTAATCTAGAAACAGAAGTGTATGAAAACACTTTTAAACCATTACCGGTACACATGAACCGCTACAGCTAGCTGCTGCTGCTATTTGGAAATAACTGGGTTTAAGTAAACAAGAAAGTGACAGCATTTTAATAAATAAATAAAAGTCCAAAGAACACTACATCAATAGGATCATAAAGCTGAAGAACTGCTGAAGAAAACTAAATTACACAATCCAACCTGGACCTGGCCAGGATTCTATACATGAGGGACTCCTCAAGACTTTTTTTTTTTTTACAGTTCTGTATAAACGTGAAAGTATTAATCAGTACTGTTGGGTTCCAAACATTTCTTCTACATGTTTTACAGAATTCTTTGTCAGATGGTCACTTCATGGTGAAACATCTCCTTCAAAGCCAAATCAAGTCAGTCCAGTTAGCGCCAATTCATAACAGAAGTCGCCTCAGGGCACTGAACAGAAACATTTGCAAAAGCCAATTCGTAAGTTTTCTAAGGAAGACAGCAGATTGCGTTGAATCTTAATTTCATCACAGTCTCCCATCCTGAGCAAGCACAAAGGCAACAGTGGGAAGGAAAAACTGCCATTTAATAGGAACAAACCTCCAGCAGAACCAGGCTCAGGACGAGTTGTCATCTGCTTCGACCGGCTGGGGTTTGAAAGAAAAGTAAGGAGAAACAGACACAGAATGACAGGTCCAGGTGTACTTTCTATAGGAGGAAAGACAAAATAATTACAAATACAAGCAGGCAGAGTAAGTAAACAGCAGCTGAGTGAAGAAATGTGGTCAATTTGTCCTCCAGCAGTCTAAGCCTATAGCAGCATAACTAAGGGATAGCTCAGGAAACCCAAGCCAAATCTAACTATAGGATTTATCAAAAAAGAGAGACTTAATCCCAGTCTTAAAACTGGACAATGTGTCAGCCTCATGGACAGAAACTGGAAGTTGGTTCCACAAGAGAGGAGCCTGAGAACTGGAAGATCTTCCTCCCATAATGCTTTTCGAAACTCTAGGAACCACAAGTAAACCTGAAGTCTGTAAGCAAAGTGCATTGGTATAAAGTATGGAATGATAAAGGTGGAGGAAAACGGTACAGTAACTTTTTTTAAATGCGGTGGTTAAAAGACATGTCCTGATCAAAAATAGCACCAAGATGTTTAACTTTATACAGGTGGTCCCCGATTTACGAGCGCTCTTACATACGAGGTTCCGGACTTACGAGCTGGCGAACAAGCAGTAAATTTGTAAAGAACATACAAAAAATACAGCACTTTTATGTGTTTTTAGATGAAAGTATGTTAGCTAACCGTTTGTAAACAAGTTTGTTTATGAACTAGTATGAACATTTATGATGAAAAACGAGCGTTCGTAGTAGCGCTAGCATAAATTTTCCGACTTACGACCGAAAATCCGGACTTACGAGAACACGTGTTTCGACGTACGAGATTTTCATCTTACGAGATACTCGTAACGGAAATCGCTCGTAAGTCGGGGACCACCTGTAACTGGATGCTAGATAAAATACCATCCAGAGCAAGTGTCTGCAACCTGCGGCTCTGGAGCCACATTCCCCTGCAGAAGCTCTGTCAAGCTTTGAGCAAAACTGACATAAAATTGAATTTTATTTGTTATACAAACAACAACAAAAAGGATTAGTTAAAACAGTTTTCCTGTCATTTCTTTTGCAAATACGTGAACACTGGAGCGAGTATAAGCAGCTAAATATACTTTAACTTTATCATTTATTTCTTTATATGCATATAGATTTTTTAATAAATAACTTTTCCACCCTTCTTTACAAGAATCTGGCATTTTACTTTAATAAATGTTAAAATTCATTAGTTTATTTTTTATATAAAGTCGTTCCTACTGGTCCTCCAGCAAACCTAAAGTGGCTCATGGGCCACCAGTTGATGACAACAGTTGTAGCAACTTGTTGCAGCTCCGCACACGTTTAAAGTAGTGAATAAAGGCGAAAAATGGCTCTTTTAATCATAAAGGTTGCAGACCCCTGATCCAGAGGAAGTGAAAAGCTGCAAAGGTGAAGACGGTTTCCCCCTTTCTGGTTGTCCTTTAAGAACCCAAGTTGTTTTTTGAAATTATCTTAAAAAAAAAAGGAGAAACAAAAGGCAAATGGCGTCCCAAAGTGTATTTTTATGACTAATATTAATAATTTGTGCCCAAAGGATTTGATTACTGCTAGATTCTTTAAAAATGTAAGTTTCTTTTAGCTGCTCCCTTTTTCAGGTGTCACCACAGCAAGTATGAACGATTTGGCTATTTGTTTTACGCCGGATGCCCTTCCTGACATAACCTGGGCTTGAACCCACAACCTGAGGATTACAAGACTGCAGCACTGACCACCATGCCCTAGATTCTTTAAAAAATGTGAAGGGAATAAATGCATTTGTTAAAAAAACAAGCAGTTTCATCAGCTTCGTTAAATATTTTAATACATATACTGTGTATATACTGTATATAGACCTATACAATGATGATTATCCGATCAGTCGCATCTGACTTTCGGTCATTTTATGAATCTTCGTACTCCACGCCTTCCTGTCTTTCACCAATAATATATACAATAGGTGTGTATAAATATAAAGTAGGCCTATTTCAAATAGAGCCACTCGTGCAAATTCAGAGGTGTAAACGTTCAACTTGACTTCAGAAAAGACAAAATCACAAAAAAACAAAAATCTTAAATCAGATATGCATTCATAAGACAGTCGTTTTAGGTATTTTTCAATTTTTTTAAAATTCAAGCACCCCATTTTCTTTAATTAGAAATTCCTATAAAAAAACAGTTCCTCTGAGCTGCAACTCCTCAATTCTAAAACCAGTTTGGGTACAAATCTTAAAACTGAACTTTTGTCCAGTATTTGTCATGAAGCGTCTTAAACAATAAAATAAAATGGTCAAATGCATTCTTGAGTGCTCCTGCAACAGAATACAGATGAACAGAGATATTATAGATTAAACTAAACAATATGTAAAACATCCCATCATATTGTGAGGCAGCTACATCTTCAATTTAAAGCAAACCGCAGCCAAAACTTACTTTTTGTTTTAGTTTTGCTTCTTATCAAGATCAGCATACATAGTTTCATTCTGGGAGAAGAGCAGCTTCAAAGAGCCTAATCTGTCTAGTTTCACTAAAATGAGACTCCTCGTTACTTTTGTTTGCTCCCTTTGCAGTTGAGCCCGGGATTAACGCTGGCAGGGCTGCAGAATTATCTGAAGGAGGGAGATTAAAAGAGCTGGTTTCAGGCAGTCTGATTTCACTTTTCCCCAAGTTTATAACAAAACAGATTTACCCTTATAGGTAGTCTCATTGAGCCACGAGAACTCATTTTCAAGAGAGACCTGTTAGGGAGCAGATGGTGGGGGTTAAGGGCCTTGCTCAGGGGCTCAGAGTGGGGGGAATGAGGGTGGAGGCAGGTGTGGGTGTTTCAAACATGAGAAAACATGAGGCTGCTACAAAAGTTTCAGTACCTGCTGGGAAAGAGGTGAACATCTGGATCAGGGGTCTGCAACCTGTGGCTCTGGAGCCACATGCGGCTCTTTGGTCCCTCCGCAGTGGCTCTTTCAAGCTTTGACCAAAACTGAATTTTATGTTTTAAAAACATGACTAGTTTATACAGTTTTTCTGTCATTTCCTTTGCAAATATGTGGATACTGGTACTAATACACAGAGTAAATTATACTCACTCTGACTTTATACTTCATTACTTCAAAGTAGGATACCCATTTTCTCCACAATAAAACAAATCGCATAAGTCTGCAAAGTTCGTTTTGGATTTAAAAAATTGGCAAAATATATTTAAATTTTTATAAGAATCCAGTTTTAATAGACTTGCGACGTGGATATGGGCACCGGTGACCTCCTGCAATCCAAAAAGGAAGAAATGGGTAAAGATTAGATGGATGGATGAATGGAGTTTGTCTTAAAATGTAAAAAAAAAAATCAATAAATGTTAACAATCATGTTTTTAATTTGACACCTACTGGCCAGAAAAGCCCCCTCTAACAAATTTTAAGTGGCCCATGGGCCAACAGTTGATTTTGACAATTGTAGCAGGTTTTGTGGCTCTGGACACGTTTAATTTAGTGAATGAAAGGGCAGGAATGGCTCTTTTGATTGTAAAGGTTGCAGACCCCTGATCTGGATGAAGCAGGGGCCCCTTGCTGCCAACAGATGGCGTCACGTCACATGAAATGAAAACGACACCTTCACACACCTGAAGCAGCAGGATGTCGCTCTGTGGATGGAGCTAAACCTCCAACTACAGTTAACAAGAAAGAATCCCTAAACAGCACCCAGAATGTGAAAGATTACGTAGATTATTATTATGGGTCAAAAAGCTTAAGGATAATTTGGATTTTTAAGTGTTCTTTGAAGCGACAAGTAATCAATATCTTACCTGCAGCAGAAATGGCCCAGAACAGTTTGGATAATCATTCAGATCTGTAATTTTAAAACCTCAATCATAAAACACAATGATTTATGCAAACACTGCTTGATAAACTTTAAAAACACCGTTCCTTCTGCGTTAAGATACTTACAGACATCGATATTTACACAAAAATTTGGTTTTGTAACTGTGATTTGTTTGTCCTGATTAGTAAAAGACAAAAAAAGGCAGTTACCATATTTTTTGGATTATACAGCGCATGTAAAACCCTTTAATTTTCTCAAAAAAAAAGTGTGCCTTATGTATTAATTCTGGTTGCACTTACTAATCTCAAACAAATTATATGTGGTACACGGCACTCAAAAATCTGTCAAAATGAACTTATTTTGCATAATGCACCTTATAATAATAATAAAAAGGGTAAACCAGACCATACTGTTTCTAGTGGTTTCATGTGAAGTAAAACAGCTTGTGGTAAATAGTATCTTACCTGCTCGGGGTGATTTTAATTTTCAAAGTGTAACCACGTTAAAACAATCTGAGGCTCTGCGTGAGTGACTGGTTTATAAAGTTATGTAAATATTAGCTGTAGTGAAGATTCAACTGAGGGGACTGGGACAGAAGTGGAAATAAAATGCATGGAAAACTCAAACCAATCAGAAACAATGATCTGAACTGGACCTGAAAAGGGTCAGAAAATATTTTAAATGTGTATTTTTCCATCAAAATCCATACAAAGTCATAAATCCTCTGAAAAAATAGATTTTATTGAACATTTACTAAAACGGACGGTGCATCCGGCTACATCTCAGTCATCCAAAAGCACAGCTTCCT
>JBBPBX010001635.1:76870-99968 GCA_038048925.1 Garcialebias charrua | reverse complement strand
GGAGACACTCTGGACAGGACAGGTCTCCAGTCCGTCACAGGGACACAACAAACAAGACAAACAACCATTCACTCACTCACACCATATACAGTTTAGAGCAGGGGTCTGCAACCTGCGGCTCAGGAGCCACATGTGGCTCTTTGGTCCCTCTGCAGCGGCTCTTTCAAGCTTTGACCAAAACTGACATAAAACTGAATTTTATTGGTTAACAACAACTAAAAGGACTAGTTTTAGTTTTCCTGTCATTTATTTTGCAAATACAGTATATGAATACTAGAAACATTACAAGGAGTAAAACATACTCACTTTCCAATAATTCTCAGTCAGGTCATCTGGACCGTTTCTTTTTTATGGAAACGTTTCACCCTCACATACTCACTTTATGCTTTATTTCTTCAAAGTAGGATACGTAATCTTTCCACAATAAAAAAAATCACATAAGAATGCATAGTTTATTGTTTTAGTTTTTAGAAATGGGCAAAAACTATATAATTTATTTCCCTTCTTTACAAGAATCTCTCTTATTTTGTCTTAGAGTGTAACAATATAAATAAAATTTAAAAAGCATTAGACATTTTTAGTTTTTTTAAATCACCCCTACTGTCCAGAAAAGTGCCTTAATTCCAACAAACTTAAAGTGGTCTGTGGGCCACCAGTTGAGAATCCCATTTGTAGCAGGTATGTGGCTCCAGACACATTTGATTTAGTGAACAAAGAGGCAGAAATGGCTCTTCGTAAAGGTTGCAGACCCCTGGTTTAGAGTTACCAGTCAGCCTGCATGTTTTTGGTCTGTGGGAGGAACCATATTGATTCATTTATTTGATTAGTATTTAATAATAATGGAATAATAATTATTATTATTATTTTGGGGCAGCACGGTGGCACAACTGGTAGAGCTGCTGCCTCTCAGCGAGAAGGTTGCCGGTTCAAATCCCGGTCCGGGGGCCTTTCTGGGTGGAGTTTGCATGTTCTCCCCGTGCATGCGTGGGTTTCCTCCGGGTACTCCGGTTTCCTCCCACAGACCAAAAACATGCACGTTAGGCTGATTGGTGACTCTAAATTGACCCTAGGTGTGAGAGTGGATGGTTGTTTGGTGTGAGTGAGACAGGTCCCTCTTGTAAATGAGTCCCCGTGACTCAACGAGGCTAGCCTGTATAAATAAAGGTTGAATGAATTCTGCTACCTTACATTTTGTACACTATCATTTAATGAGATTGTCTTGTATTGTTTCTTCTGTAAAAAAAAAGAACAAATTTAATAAACATAAACATAAACATTTGATTTGATTTGATTTGATGTTTATTCATTCATTTTAAAAGAACAATACAAGACAGTTTCATCAGATACAAGATTACAAGTAGGATAAAATGAAGGGAGCAGAAAGAAGATGAAATCTTATTATATCTGCCCCTATTTCACAGTTTGTTCAACCAATGATAACTTTCAAGCAACATCACAGAATGAATAGTTCTACCTATTTTCCTAACTGTAATACACAAACTACATCACAAAATGAATAATTCTACTTAATTTTCCTGACTGTAAAACATAAACTAGATCACAAATGGTGTAGTGGCTAGGCAATCAGACTTGGGATCCGAAGGACCCAGGTTCGAACCCCGGCCACGGCACAACTTGGGGTGTCTATGAGTGCACATCTATTTTCCCCAGCTCCCCGAGCGCTGACTACGGCTGCTCACTGCACCACCTGGTGGTGGTTGGGTTAAATGCAGAGGCCAATTTCGTCTGTCAAGTATGGGAAACATACACAGATGACAAAAATGTGACATTTATTTATTTATTTAAAATGAATAATTCTACTTAATATTTCTAACTGTAATACACAAACTACATCACCGATAATTCTAATTAATTTTCTAATTCTAATTTTTTTATTTTTTTATTTTTATTTTTTTATTTTTTTTTATAATTTTATTTAATTTTCCTATTTTTTTATTTATTTTTTTATTGATTTTCCTAACTGTAATACACAAACTAGATCATAAAATGAATAATTCTACTTAATTCTACTTAATTTTTCTAATTTAAATACACAAACTAAAAGATGGCTAAAAGATGATAGATAAACATTATTATTATACGGAACAATTAAGGATTGGGTATCTTCTTGCTCGGTGGCTGGGAGTTGAGCCACGGCTTTCTGGCTCCAGGTCGGGTGTCCTGCTTCTATCCCATCACGGTACCTAAAAATACAGTTCCCTGACCGGGAATCGAACCCGGGCCGCGGCGGTGAGAGCGCCGAATCCTAACCACTAGACCACCAGGGACTGAGATGCATGCACCACCTGTAACCTTAAGATATAATTATATCAGTTCACAGTTATCTGTTTTATGTTGTTATTGTATTGTATGTAATGTACTGTCTGCGAATCTACACCAGTTTATGTGACAACAAGGGTTTTGCAGCGGTTTGATAACAGCTAGAGTTGTACCGAGTGAACCATCACATTGTTCATAGACGTTCTTTGGCTTGGAGTGCGTCGAAAACGGTGTCGTCAGTTCCGTAAACGTTATTTTCCCCTCTGGCTTCACGGTTGAAGGAGTAAAATTATTCACGCAATGTCCGACTAAGGCAGTGGAAGTAAACTATTACCTTGAGATGTGATTTTTACATTCTTAAACAAGCGTTTCCCTCTGGCTTTCCGTCCTTGTAGTGACACAACAGTGTGCTCTCAGTAGCAGCGCTGAACTGGGATGCACTACTAGCTTGTTGTTAGCTTTGCCAGGAGCACTGTGTTCGCGACGGGACCAAACACACTGTAAGTCAAACTAATTTGTCGGTGCCCGTGTAATATTTTAGCTATATTTAAGAATGTTTTTTTCTTCTTCTCTTGTTTCTCCGTTAAACGTAGCCAAATTAATTGTTGAATTGTATTTTTGAAGACTAGTTTACCCAGCCTTTCAACAGCTGCTGCTCTGCAGGCCTTTTTTTAAAAACCACCTCTTTCCCTTGAAAATCATCCCATTTTGACACGTTTCCTTGAAAGAATTGTTTAAATGAACACGTTTATAATTTTTAAATTACGTGTTTGATGTGACACAAAGGACTGAAAGAAAAAAAAATCCATATTTAAGTCCACCTCATCAGGTATCTGTCCCTGAGACTGGTGGGAACTTTGCACCTGTGCTGGTGCACCTGTTTAGGTTTGCATTAAAGCTATCAGCTCCTAATGCTCAAAATTCTGCTGGTATGTTCTTACTGTTTTTGTCAATGAGTACAAGTAATTTTTCGAGATGTTTGTAAAATGTAATTGGTGTTTTCTGATTTAGCCCATCACTGAATATTAATTTTGAGGATTTTGTTTGGCAAGGAGACTGTCTATAACTCAAACTGATCTCTGGTCGATCCCATCACAGTTTGACTGATTCAACCAATCACATGATTCTTAACATAAAAACATAGTTCAAATTAATATCAGTGAATATGTGGCAACGTTTCCAGGGTGTAGTAAAGCCATTTAGTGCTGTTTGAAAAAACAGCTTCTGCAACTGTAAAGTCAACAGACTGGGCATGGCTTGCTATGTGCTTATAATGGGAGAAGTCCACCTTAATGAGGTCAGAGCCAGTACAAATAGGCAGGTCTCATTCCTTCAGTAGTGCTTCACTTGAATTTCCAGTCAACTCTGATAATGCTGCCAGCAAATGATCATACTCCCTGAAACCTGGTAGTAAACCATCCAAAAACAGGTATTCATTTTTTTAAATGGATTTGACAAAACTTTACACAGTTTTAATTACAGTACATGTACCTTGTAGTTTTTTTTCCTCCCTGAGGTATAAAGTATTATTTAAACTAGACCTATTGGCACATAATGAGCATTCGTGATACCAGTGACACCATATTTGAATGCTTGTGGATACGTTTATTTGTCTTTGTACAAACGCGAGAGAATAAGTAAACCCCCAACATTTTGATCGCATTACTTCATGTTAGTTTTCAGATGTCCATCAAGTGTTTTATTTCCCACAAGCAATGTGGTAAAGTGGTTGAAAACTATGTTCCCATTAATCTTTTCATCCCAAGTTCTATCTTTCAACTAAAATAGCAAACCACAAATCAGGGATCATACTTTAATGACTTGCATTTCACTTAAACCATCACACTTTTGCAGCTGCTTGACTGCAGTAAATGGTAAAATGGAGCTTACTTATACAGTATAGCGCTTTCCAGCCCCCTATGAGGGGCCCCAAAGCGCTTCACAGTACCAGCCATCCACCCATTCATACATACATTCATACACCGGTAGCGGTAGTCTGCCATGCAAGGCGCCAGCCAGTCCTACCGGGAGCAACTCTGGGTTAAGTGTCTTGCCCAGGGACACAACGAGGTATGCAGTAGGTGAGGTGTGTCAAAGCTTTAGGGCAGCAGAGCTGATTTTGTACTTCTATAGCTGTAATTATTTTATGAAAGCCACATACATTCCTCAGAGATACTCCACCTGCTTTGTTAGTCTTTGTACATGCGGGCATTTGTCGTCAACTGAGGTTTCTTAATGCACAAATATTATACATTCAGTAAACGTGCCACTGCTTTTTGTTGGAGTGTAATGTTTGTTTATTAAATTTGTTCATTTTTTTTTTACAAAAAAATACAATCCCATAAATCATGAAGTTCAAAATTATAACGTGTAGTTTTAATTGTATGTTATAATGTAATTCTTCTTCTTTCAGCTTTTCACTCTTCAGGGGTTGCCACACTCTGTCCTCTGCATCCTCTGTCCTCACTCCAACTACCTCCATGTCCTCTCTAACTGCATCCATACATCTTCTCATTGGCCCTCATGCACAAAAATGTTCGTATTCTTATCCTAGATTTCTCCTACTTTTGTTCGTACGAAGTGTTCGTACGAACATGCCACGTCAGATCCAACAAAGTCTTCTATCGTCAGGAAATGTGTGTAAATGGCTTGCGTAAATATGATGAATCCCACCTGTTCTAAACAGCTGCGCGTGCACGCGTGAGCTTATTTACATGATTCCCACCCCTCAAAACGCCATATAAGGCTACGTTTCCTGCCTCAGAGGCAAAACGTGTCCGTTCATAAAATGACAGCGAAAAGTAAAAAAGAAGAACTCTACCGGTGCGGAGAATGAAGTTCTGCTCTCCTTGATCGAGAAAAGAAAATCTGTCCTTATTAGCAGCGTCACTCATGGAAGTAAATGACCAGCTAAAGCCAAAGAAAGTTTGTTTATAATAAATGTGGACCTCAAAATATGCATGCGTCTTGGTGGCTTACTGGTTAAAGCATTGCGCTGTTAGCTGTTCCTAACCTTTTCTACACCTCGTGGGATCGAGTCCCACAAGGTATGATTTTTTTTTTTTCCTTCTTACTTTAGATTATTTATTCATTCCAAATTAAAAAGGCTTTATGCTTTATTTCTTGTTGTATTGTAAATAGTTTTCTTGTGTTTTTTAAATCTGGAATGAATTAAAAGAAAAAAAAAACGTCGTCCCTTGCGGGACGCGAACCCATAACCTTCGACACTGTGACGCTGTGCTCTACTCACTGCGCCACACGAGATCTATGAAAGTAATAGGAGGAGGTCGATCTAAAGTCTGCGTTACCGAAGTCTGCGATACCGAGGCAAGTTAAACTTAAATTAATTCATGGTTTAAGTTGGTTTCAGTTTGAGATCTTCATATTAATATTGTAGTGTTAGAAAACGGCATTGATAACAAATTGATTTTCATTTAAATACTTTAATCCGTTAGTCATTATTACATTTAAAATTATAATTCGACTTCAAACAGAACCTATTGTCAAAAACAATTGTGGTGCGTGACTTTTTTAAACTCTAAATATTTCCTAAATAACGAAATATGAAGTTATTAGTGGAGAAATGCTGTCTGGATGACAGCAGACTGACGCTCGTAAAATATACGACAGGTCCGGACCACTCGTAGATTTTGTTCGTATCTGAAAAAAATCTTAGGATACGAAAACATTCTTGAATGCCACATATGCTCCTAAATCACTCGTAAGCACAGTTTAAGCACAAATCTGTGCGTACGAACGGTTTGTGCATGAGGCCCATTGTCTTTTTCCTGGCAGCTGCATTTCTAAAATTCTTCTACCAATATACCCGCTGTCCCTCCTCTGGACATGTCCAAACCATCTGTCTGGCCTCTCTAAGTTTATCTCCCAGTTGTTCAACCTGTGCTGTATGTTATAATTTAATTATATACGAGATAAATGGCAAACAACTTTGATCTGTTAGAATAATTACACTGTTCATGCAAACTTCTTCCTGTGTTCCTCTTGTCTTTTTTTTAAGGGAGTGTGGGGTTTATAAAAAACGGTCCAGTGATTGAGCTTCAAAGTGGAGTGGTCACTTCACCACAACAGTTCATTGCAGGGGTTGTGTGTGTGTGTATGTGTGTGTGTGTGTGTGTGTGTGTGTGTGTGCGTGTGCGTGCGTGCGTGTTGCATGAAGTAGAGTATCCATTCTTCTGTGTTTTTATCCTGAGGAGTAACCTTGCTCTTTGAAAACCACCTCTGCGCTTGTTTGTGGTAATTATATTTCATTTTGCGTATTAATTTGGTGTTTTCAATAAGCTCTGTATTCTCTTTCTGTATACAAGTCGTAAAGAGTCTGCCACTGTTTTTATTTTTATTTTCACACAATCAGCTGGAGTCCCATACTTTCCTTCATGTTTGTGTCTCACAGATACTGTGCATTATGACAGAAAGCATTATGAGTAAAGCTGCCACCATGGAGATTCCCATCAACAGCAATGGTGACACTAGGGCACGACAAGAAGACGACGGCCTCGAACAGGTGAGTCACAGTTGGGCATCAGTTGACAGATTAATCCTAGAATACAGGTAATCCCGATTTACGAGCGAGTTCCGTTCTTACGACTATCTCGTAAGACGAAAATCTCGTATGTCGGAACACGAAACACGTGTTCTCGTAAGTCCGGATTTTCGGTCATAAGTCGGAAAATTTATGCTAGCGCTACTACGAACACTCGTTTTTCATCACAAACGTTCATACTAGTTCATAAACATGCTCAGAAACTTGTTTACAAACGGTTAGCTAACACACTTTCATCTAAAAACACATAAAAAGTGCTGTATTTTTTGTATGTTCTTTACAAATTTACTGTTCGTTAGTGAGCTCGTAAGTCCGGAACCTCGTACGTCGGTGTGCTCGTAAGTCGGGGATTACCTGTAATGAATATTCTGCTAGACCTTTTGTTGACCCTTTCACAGTGCTTTGATGACTTTCCACATGATTTTGTAACATTATTGATATGTGGTTTTATTTATAGATCCAAATACTTTAATTGTAACCATAGTAATTATCCAATGAATTCTAACCATATTATCCAATGAAGTTAAGTCCCGTCATCTGGACGGTTTCTTTGAGATCAGGTTTCTTTAAGTCAGGTCCTCTGGACTTGACTTAAACTTAGTTGGATTTTTCTACCTGGATTAGGGATGCACAAGATTATCGGTATCAGCCAATATTAGCAATAATGTTAAATATCAGACATTGGCCATTCCATCAAAAAACTCAGATATAAAAGGCTTCTGTTTTTTCATTTTTAACTTAAGAATCTGTCAAGTACATGCATTAATGCACTACTACTTGTGCACTTTTCACTTGTCGCGTGTGAACAGGTTGAGTTTAGATTTGTGAAAATTTACTAATTTGCACTGTACGAGTGTTGTCATTGTGTTAGAGCGAGTAAATGTCATGAATACATTTGACATTAAACATAATCCAAGTTGAAGTGTTACATCATTTTCACTCTCCTTTTTGGCATCTACATTTGGTATCATGTCAAACTGACAAAGACCATGCAGAACAATGTAGTATTTTAATTCCACAGCAGAGAAAACTATGTAGTCTCTGTCTGTAAGTAGATCTAGGGGAAAAAATATTGGTATTGCTATCGGTTATTGGACAAATACATTTTAACGTATCAGCATATCGGATATCGGCCAAAAATCCAATATCGTGCATTCCTAACTTGGATTATTGGGCATGAATCCGGATGTAGTTATCATTTCAAATATTTGAATCCCTATGCTACTTCTTTAATATACAGATATTGATCACTAAAACATCTTAACACTCCACACAAAAAAGAATAAACCCAGCTGTAGTTTTTATGGATTTTAGAATGATACGGTACATTTGCGCTGAGTGTGTTAAAGCTCTGATCAGTATCAAAAGTGGATCAGTGACACAGACAAATATGTTTTGGCCTTAAGTTTAAGTGTGCATTTGAAAGGTGGGAAATACTAAAGTTTGAACGCAGCCTGTAATCTGAATTATACCTAAAACTTGTGGGGGAGAGAGACAAAGATGGACTTTGTAAAAATTATTTGGGACAAGTTGAAGAAAAGAAAAAAAGCAGATCACCTATTATATAGGCAAAACGATGCATTTATGACTTTCAAAAATGATGTCCAGCTTTTCATCAGCCTCAGTCCATTGAACCCTGACATGGTGGGTGCACTTTAGCACTGAAGAGGAGGAGTGGGTCATCGAGTTCACTAAAGCACAACAGTTGACATTCTTGCCTTGTATGTGGAAGAATGGGGTTTGAGCCTCAGTGAAAACCTTTTTTTTTTTTTTTGCTCAAACCAAAATATTTTAGCTTCTTGAAGACGGCAACAGTAGTGTTCCTATAATGTTCCAAGAGATCTCTGATTGGTAGAAACAATAGGTCTCGTTTCATCGTTTCAGTAGCTCATAATTTATATTGACCACAATGAATCAATGTGTCTGATTAATATTTTTGTTTGATTTATTGGGTTTATTTCTTGGACATATGTTTTCTCTTTGTTTACATGTTGTATTTATTTAGAGCTTTAAAATATTTAAAGCTGCAACAGATCAGTGGCAATTATTCAATGACCACAAAAGTAATTTAAAACAAATCAAATGAGCTTTAACCTGGTTCTAAACAAAACTATAGACTGATGAAATCTACAAACATATTTAATGTATATTGATGGTTTCACACCATAATTGACCTGCAAAGTTACACATTCAATTTATTTATTTTTATTGCTAGAGCAGAGTTTTTGTTTCCATGGCAAAATTGGAGTGCTGTGGTCTCTGGTCGTGATTAATTTTTCATTTTGGGCTTTATTATTAAGTATGGATGCATGCCAGATGTTTAGCAGCCTGTTCTTGTGGTTTATATGGCTTTATATTTAGTAAAAAAAATAAAATAAAATAAAAAAGCTTTTGTTGTAAGTCACATGACTGAGACGCTGAATCAAGCACGAGGGTGGGTGGAAAAAGACAAATGCTCCTATTAGTTTCTTCAAGTTGTCTTACTGGAGCACACAGTAATGAATGTTTGATTTTTATTTCAATTTACAATGATAGCTTTCTTTGTCCCCCCCCCCACACACACACACAACAAAAAAAAAAAAAAAAAAAAGTAAAGCTGAAAATGCCTGATTAAAAACACACCAATGCATTTCTTGAATCCTTTAGGAGTAAATTAACAAGTTTGGTTTCTTTGTACATATAACACTTTTTTTTACATGAATATTGTAACTAGTTTGTAGTTACTGAAGTTGAAATACAAAAATCATAGATTCATTTCTCATTTGAATGTATTTATGTTTATGAATAAGGAGGGATGGACTGTAAAATTGAGGCTGCAGCATCAAGTCTTCCCTATTACTAGTTCAAATTCTATAACAATATCACCAAGTAATTATTTTGGACATGTTTTTATGAGAGTACGTTCATGCATATTTCAAAGTGTCCAAATGGAGTCCAACATGTCCACACAAATTGAACACAAACATCATAAAGCTGTAATTCCTGAAGGCTTAATCATGCAGACATCAGTGAGGAGTGAAAGGTAGAACTCCAGGAATCATATTCTACATCCAGATTTACTGTCAGCATGATTAGAATACCGTACAATAAAGTATATAAACTAAATTATGAATAATAGAAGGCTCACTGCAGAAAGCACATAAATACACACGTCACCTCTTGCGCCACATGCAGCTGAAAACACGATAAAAATGCATAATTCTCATAGTTTTTCCTAAAGTGTTTACATCTAAACAACATACAGTATAAACAAACAGCAGCAGTTTATAAAAGGTTTTCACTTGATTTTGAATTGTTCTGCTTTATGACACAATTTATAATCCATCCTGTCCCGAGGTGCTCCCAGAGAAGTTTCACTGCTCGCATTTTTTATCCATTTCCTCGTAAGAAGCATCACTCTTCCTTCTCTTAAACCACTCAGCCACTTCATCTTGTAAGAGCTATATTTTCTCTTTACAGTATGTTATGTCATCTTTTAGTTTAAAATAAACAGCAAAACAAAGTGGTTTTTTTGCCTATAAAAAGGAACATGTTTCCTGGCTCAGGCTAAAAAATAAATCCAGAATTAATTTCCCACTTCCTATGGGCACCAGTGATCCTCACAACCCAAAAAAGAAGAAGCGGGTAAAGATAATAGATGGATGGATGGATTTCCTACTTCCTGTGACACTTCCATTTTAGATTTTACCCTTGACTAAAAACTACCGGTACACGACAACCAAAATGTTCGGTGTCTGATGACAAATTTCTTGTTCTGTATGCCTGAATAAAAGTGATTTACATTTGAAAGGCATGTGATCTGGTTTCATCTGTCTCATGTACTTCACAACAGCACATTCTGTGCTTAAAGAGTGACTTACCTCACCGTCAAAAGATAGCTCCGCCCCCATACCAAATTCAAAAAATGCATAAAAATGGGTGTGTCGAAAGACAAGGAGGGGAGGAGTTGGGGTGTTATGCTGCGTTCACGCCCCCTCTAGCAACAAACTAAAACAAACTAAAACTCTAGCAAACAACTTAAAACAAGCAACAACAAAGAATTATTATGTAGATGTATTTATCTATTCTCACCCGATCTATCCAAAACAAAAGGCTTAAAAAAATGAAAATAATACCACAAGGTATTCCGTGACCGGGGATCGAACCTTGGTCTTTTGGATCCCAAACCTGCTCCTCTGCCTCTGCCCATCTTGGCATTCATGCATCACTCGTCCATCGCACAATAAGAAAACAAATGCATACAAATAGTTTTAGAACGTTGGAGTTCAATTAATAGATTTTGATGAAGTGAAAAGTATTCTTAAAATAAATAAGTTAAAATAAATAACTAGTGCCATTCCAAACATTATAATATGCTTTGTTGCAGTTCTTTTCCAGAGTGCAATGTACCACTTCCATACAAGGTATGAACTGCAGCGAGGACCTTCTCATCTCTGCAGGGGATTGGCTCTGCTTGAACCACTTTTGTGACGTCAGAGTGTACAAGACACGTCAGAGTGAACAGTCCTTGACCAATAGGAAAATTAGGGTGCAATACAACAGTTCATAGGACTAGTGAAAACACGTTTTTAGACCAAATATTGCCGATTTAAACTAATACGCACAAATATATGAAAATTAACACAGACATAGTGCTATACAACATTTTAGACACATTCTAGGGAGTTTATCAGCTAAAAAAAGTTAATTTTGAGGAAAGTTACTCTTTAAGTATTTTGTTATTTTATGGAAACAAATCAATTGACAGTTAAAGCATTTATTATTTTCATTTTTGTATAAATGGTAATTTTAGATTATTCAATAGACTATATGCCACGGACTCCCGTTACAGCACTTGCACATTCATTACCCGGGCGGCGCACTTCCGGTTAGCGGGAATGACACGAACGTAAATGAGTAAATACAATTAATAAAACATCTACATACACACCAATAATAACTCTATACATATATAAATCTATAGCGACGTTTCCCCTACGGATAGCCGCGATCCATTGTCGCCCTAACCCCACCTCGGCGGGGGAACGGAACAGCCGTACCCACCGGTGGGTGGACACAACGGAACTCACTTGTAGTGCTGGTAGCTCGCAGCCACTTCCCGTTTCGGGTCGTTGTCATGGTCTGCTACTAGGAGCTAACGCTAACATCAACGGCAGTGGATGGGACCCGGAAGTGGCGGACGTGGGTTGTATTTTAACAGAAGTACGTCACCGCCACCCGTGGCATATAGTCTATTCAATTCAGTTTATTTGTGTAGCGCCAAGTCACAACTGGAGTCGTCTCAGGGCACTGAACAGAACCATTCATATATAAAAATAATATTTTAACATTATTTATCTGAGAAGCTTTGACTTGAACTCCATCGCAGGATTCTCATCTTGAGCAAGCATGAAGGCGACAGTGGAAAGTAAAAACTCCCTTATGAGGAAGAAACCTTTAGCAGAACCAGGCTCAGGACAAGTGGCCATCTGATTTGATCGGTTGCGCTTGGCAGGAACAGATAAACAATGGCAGGTCAAGAATCACATGTTAAGATAGAAATAGTATCAAATGAAAACTATTCAATTTTTAACGATGCATTTAAGGAAACAAAGTTAAATTGTCCTCCAGTAGTCTAAGTCTATAGCAGCATGACAAGCCAACCCTAACTACAGTATAGGTTCTTATCGAAAAGGAAAGTGTTAATCCCACTCTTAAAACTGGACAATGTGTCAGCCTTATAGACAGAAATTGGAAGTTGGTTCCACAAGAGAGGAGCCTGACAACTGAAAGATCTTCCTCCTATTCGGATTTTGGAAACTGGGAAAATATGGAACAACAATATCTTGAATATAAGATGGAGCTAGGTTGTTGAGAGCTTTGGAAATAAGATTTTGAATTCTATTCTGAATTTAACAGGGAGCCAGTGGAGACAAAACCTGTGCTTCAAGTAGTTTGAGGTGGAGATTATAAAGCTGGGTGGATTTCACAGCTGTCACATGATTAACTGAGTCTTGTTCTTAACATACCATTCACTCCATACTCTGCTGCTCTGTTGTAAAATCTTGGAGTTGTTGTTTTTTCAAGCAGTCTATATACAGGGTGTAATAAAGCAGCAAGTCTCTTAACAGTTATATTTTCCCAACTGTGCAGTACTGTATACCGGTAGTCGTTATTTTAGATATTTGAACTTGCATTAAACATTGTTTGACTAGCTTTATGCCATGACGACTTGCATTTTAAAGCACAAATTGCTTGCTTTTTCACACTGTTCCTACAGGGAGATCAGGTATCGTAGTCCAGCCGTCTCCTTGGGAACCACTTTCTGGACCTTGTTTCTCTATACTGTATGTAAGCATGCAGATGCACACTTATGGTGTTTAGTTAACCTTAATGCTAAAAATAAACTGCAATGCTACAATGTCAAGTGTTGCCTTCATGGTCAGATTGCTACAGAAAGAAACAAACACTTGTGGTTCTGTATTATACGAGGGCAATAAACACTTAACCAGAGCAGAAGATGACCATACCGGTACATTTTAACTGTAACTATTTGGCTTTAGATAAAAAATTGACTAGTGTTTCAAAGATTGAGAGGAGATTGTTGATTTTTCTTGCGCCTATGAGCACGCCCTGTTGCACAAACAGACGAGAGATCCTGGAAGAAGCAATGGCAGTTAATAAAGTTATTTGCTCACCAAACTATGTGCTCAAGTGGCATAAATTGCCCCTCCTTTTCAGCACAGTTTGACAAATATTTAACCATTTATGTGGTGCGGCTGCCTCATTTTGATATCTGAGAGGTAGCCGGCTGCACAGTTTTAGTTCTGTATGGAAACCAGTCGTCATAGCAACTAGAATGAAGCTGGCAGTGCTTTGTCCTTGGATGGCAGCTCTCTAAAATCAGATTGCTTTCTATTGTGTAGCACTTAGTTTGAAGCTGTAGTGCCGTGTGTTAGTCATGCACATGGAGATTAAGATTGACAAGGTAAAGAGGAGAAATTGGTTTCAGAAGTTGCAGCTTTGTGCGTGTGTCAATGTGGAGATGGTGACTGTCAGCTTGACACTGACAGAGAAGGAACCGACGGCCAAGATTGTTGCGTGGAAACTGTGAAATTACACTGACTGCCTGTTGGTGACTCCGATAACAGCCTTGTAACATTATTTGGCCGTTTTGGTTGTACTGTTGCACACAAAAGTGCACTTGTGCCTAAGACTAAGGAGCCTTATGTATCAACTTCATTTTTTTATGTTGTGTATCATTCTTTTAGCAAGCACTTTGTTTACACAGTGTCCAATGAAGCCTGTGCCTGTCAGCTTTCTCCCACATAGAAAAGATGCCACAACATAAACTTAAAGACATTCATTAACTGATTAAAAAACAAGCCTGCCATACAGATTTATACTACCAGTAATCTATTGTCTTCAAAAAAAAAAAAAGAACCATACACTTGCATATTATATCCTATTGAAAAAGCAGCCTAGATCTTGGCACATCTAGGCAGCATAAATCTGCCAATAATTAACAGCCATCTGTTTTGTCTAATAAGTACCGCATTCACGTTCTTGGATTTTTGTTTGTTTTTAATTACTTTTGTTCAGTATGTTTTGTTTTTGGGTGTTCAACATCCACATTAAGTTGTGCAGGTTTGTCTTACAATTTGTAATTTCACTTTGGATACAGTGATGAATAACTGAAATGGCCAAACTCAGAATTGGTGATGGAAAGCTAAACATGCTCACTCACTGACTATCATGATATACAGGTACTGGTCATAAAATTAGAATATCGTGAAAAGTTGATTTATTTCAGTCATTCCATTCAAAAAGTGAAACTTGTATATTACGGTATATTCATTCATTACACACATACTGATATACTGTAGTTCAAATGTTTTTCTTTTAATGTTGATGATGATTGTAATGGACAGCTAATGAAAACCCCAAATTCAGTATCTCAGAAAATTTATATTACTTAAGTTAAGACCAATTAAAAAAAGGATTTTTAGAAATGTTGGCCAACTGAAAAGTATGAACATGAAAAGTATGAGCATGTACAGCACTCATTACTTAGTTGGGGCTCCTTTTGCCTGGATTACTGCATCAATGCAGCATGGCATCAAGTCGATCAGTCTGTGGCACTGCTCAGGTGTTATGAGAGCCCAGGTTGCTCTGATAGTGGTCTTCAGCTCTTCTGAATCGTTTGGACTCTAGTGTATCACATCTTCCTCTTCACAATATCCCATAGATTTTCTATGGGGTTAAGGTCAGGCGAGCTTGCTGGATACCATGGTCCTTAGG
Source organism: Garcialebias charrua (assembly GCA_038048925.1). Taxonomy (NCBI): domain Eukaryota; kingdom Metazoa; phylum Chordata; class Actinopteri; order Cyprinodontiformes; family Rivulidae; genus Garcialebias; species Garcialebias charrua. Next base: position 84,847 of record JBBPBX010001635.1, on the reverse strand, counting down.
TACTGGTAGCTTTGTCACTGTGTGCAGGTGCCGAGTCCTTTTGGAAAATGAAATCTGCATCTCCATTAGTTGGTCAGCAGCAGGAAGCATGAAGTTCTCTAAAACTTCCTGGTAGAGGGCTGTGTTGACCTTGGACCTCAGAAAACGCAGTGGACCAACGCCAGCAGATGACATGGCACCCCAAACCATCACTGACTGTGGAAACTTGGCACTGGACCTCAAGCAACATGGATTCTGTGCCTCTCTCTTCCTCCAGACTCTGGACCTTGATTTCCAAAGGAAATGCAAAATTGACTTTCATCAGAGAACATATAACTTTGGACCACTTAGCAGCAGTCCCAGGTAAGATGCTTCGGACACAGTCTCTTGTTCAAGAGTGGCTTGACACAAGGAATGTGACAGCTGAAACCCATGTCTTGCATATGTCTGAGCGTGGTGGTTCTTGAAGCACTGACTCCAGCTGCAGTCCACTCTTTGTGAATCTCCCACACATTTTGAAATGGCTTTTGTTTCACCATCCTCTCCAGGATGCGAATACTGTATCCCTATTACTTGTACACGTTTTTCCTACCACATCTTTTCCTTTCCTTCGCCTCTCTATTAATGTTCTTGGACACAGAGCTATGTGACCAGACAGCATCTTTAGCAATGTTGCCCTCCTTGTGCAAGGTGTCAATGGTCGTCTTTTGGACATCTGTCAAGTCAGCAGTCTTCACCATGATTGTGTAGCCTACATAACTAGACTGAGAGACCATTTAAAGGCCTTTGCAAGTGTTTTGAGTTAATTAGCAGATTAGAGTGTGGCACCAGGTGTCTTCAATATTGAACCTTTTCACAATATTCAAATTTTCTGAGTTACTGAATTTGGGGTTTTCATTAGTTGTCAGTTATAATAATCAACATTAAAAGAAATAAACATTTGAAATATATAAATCTGTGTGTACTGAATTAATATAATATAAGTTTCACTTTTTTAATGGAATGACTAAAATAAATCAACTTTTCATGATATTCTAATTTTATGACCTGTACCTGTAGTTAAATTGAAGTAATCCAGAAAATGATAAAAGTTGGTTTGGTGTGAGTGACATCAGTAATCACTGCTCTCCATATTACTGTATACTGTATTACCATTTTGTTGCATTTTACTTTATGATTTGAGTCATTTATTTTTATTTTTGTCTTTTTTGTTGTCGTTTTCTGTTGTTTGTTGACCCCACTCCCCCCTCCCTTCATCTCTCCAGGCTGCAAAGCTGCAGTGGAGCTTAGATGAGAAGGTAGAGGGCTCCAGAGGCACCAGGGTGAGCAGGCCATTTGAGCATTTACATTTGTGGTGTTGGTGTGTACTTGTTAGTGGTTTTTGTTTTTCTCTTACAAATCTGGTAAAACGTCTGTGCTGCTTACTGTGCTTTGTGTTCATCTTATGCTTACAGTTACTAACTGAAATCTCTACAAAAGAGTTGGAGAGGCATCCTTTGGTTGACTCATAGTTACAAATCCATTATAGCTAATACAATAACATTATGCTTACATTCTGTTCAGTCATTTAGTGTGTGTTGTTCCGAGTGGGTGGATTTGACCTACATTCTGTGTGTGTGGACTTTAGCAATGTCTGAGTGTTATCCCTTAATCTCTTACTGGGCTGAGGTTAGCAGAACAGAAAACTGTCATTTCACTAAACAGCATGTTATACTAATGCTGTTGTGTTGATGTCAATGTGCTTCCCTTCTGTTCTGGTCTCACTGTTGGTGTTTAAGTTTAATCTAAAAGTCTAAAAAAAAAAAAGTCTAAAAGTGAAGGGAGGGTCCATGTGTTTGTTTACAGAAAGGAAATGGCTACCACCCTTCCGAAGCAACGTTTTGTAGCTTCATTGTGTTACTGTTGTCTAATCCTCTAATTTGAAAGTGTGTTACCACTTGCTTTTGTTTATATTTGTTAAAGTTTTCAGGTTATGTGATGTTTGTTGGAAAGAAAATAATAATAGAAGGAATTGTTTTCATGGATTTTCATGATATAAACCTATTTGTTAGATTAATCAAGATCATTTTCTCTTCATGCAAAATAAATCTGTCCAGATAAGACATACTTTGTATACAATACCCATCTTCTCTGCCACTTGAACTAAAAAACAAATGTAAACATTTAATGACGGTTAGTGTATTGTATGCAGTCTTTTATAATTTATTCTCATAAAAGTTCCTTCTGGGAATGTGCAATGCAAATTGGCCAAGTCTATAAGTCTTAGTTTAAAGTATTTTTTATTGATACTTAAAACTTGTCTTCACAAACATGAAACAGGAGTGATCTTGTGACACATGAGAGTTCCCATCTTGATGCAAAGCTTTAATAAAGCCTGTCTTAGGAGAAGTTGGCTAATTTGAGCATTTCTTTTGTGCTGAATTAAAAAAAGTCACTGCATTAATTTACCTATAAGACTACATCCACAGTAATACAATAATGTTTTAAAGCAGCATAAAAAGCAAGCAATTAGTTTTCAGCATAACTTCAGTTCTCACTATTCAAGTGAAGATTTATCCTAAAACAAATTTTTTCTAATGAATGAAAATGCATTTCCAAAGAAAAATAAAATAACCACATTGATGAAGTAAGAAAATTAATTTTGTAGATTCAGAAACTTAAAAAGATTAGTTTTCTTGATGTCTTGTGATTAAACAGCAGATCTTTTGGTATTGTTTGACAGATGGAAGAAAAACAAATGGGTAAATTTACAGGTGCTTCTAAAAGAATTAGAATATTATGAGTTTATTTTATTATTTTTTTTGTCAGCCACTTCAGAAACGGAAACTCATTTATTACATTGATTCTTTACCTATAAATTTAACTATTACATTGATTCTTTACCTATAAATTTAACTATTTCAAGCCTTTATTTCTTGTAATTTTGATGATTATAGATTACAAAAATATAATAATAATAATCACTGTCACTTTACCTTCATCCATTTGTTTTTGTCTGTTTGTTTCTCTTGTGATCTGGTTTAGATAATTTAGAATAATTTTTTTTTTTTTTAAGTGAGTCACAGACGCATTTTGGTGTGTGGCTGCATCTGAGCATAATAAAGGTTCCTATCAAAAATTGGGTTATCATGTCAAAATCCAAGGTAGCTGTGTGTGCATGCGTGCACTGGCTCTGCCATGCGCCTGGTGCTGGATAGTTGCTCCCTCTGCTTGCCAGGATTTGTCACTCTGCGTGGACAAGCCAAAAATTAAAAAAGTACCTTTGTTCTTATGCACAGTGTGACTACTACCCACTAGAATATTTTACACCAACAACATTAAAGTTTACTTGCATTCCCTGTATAATCCCAGCCTATAAAAACACTTATCTTTAAAGCTAGAATAATTTGCTCTTCAAATCCCTCAGTGACAGGGGACATCAGCAGACCACTTATCTTTTATTTGCTGTAATAATTTTTACAACACCCAGACATAATTTCATGTTAGCACTTTGAGTTTAAAGGTGCTATGTAACTTTCTGTAGAGTGCAGAACTTATGGTGTGATCACACCGAACAGCGTTTCAACTTCCAAAAAGCTCGTCACGCACGCAAGTGGACGCACTTGGTGTCCAGACCTACTTGGACCAAAACGCCAGAACGCAAAACTGCTGCAGGGTGTGTGGGAGGAGCTTACCGGTATACCGAGTCCGCCAGGCGAGGAGCTTTTTATTTCTGTCTCTGTGGAGCAGACTTGACTGGTCGTGAAGGACTTGTCGCGAACACACAGCTACAATGAGTTTCTCTTCCATAGTACACGACCTCGCGGGTCTTTTCTGTGTCCCACAAACAATACGTCACATAGTGCGCGCGCCCCCTCGTTTCCGCGTCACATAGCGGACTCTCCTCCCCCCCTCTCTCCTCCCCCCGACTCTCCCTGATTGGTTGACACACCAACCAATCAGGTAGAGTTGAGCGGCGTTTGAACGGCGAAATCTTCAGCATGGTGAATGCGTGCTTTGGAGGCTGAAGCCGGTTCACGTGCACGGAAAACGCTTTCCAGCACGCTCAACACGCACGCTCAACACGCACGCGACGTGACGCCCGACGCCAAGACGCGGCTGGAAGCGCGTCCCCCATTGACTTTGCATGTAAACTGGACGCTCCTGCCGTTGAAACGCTGTTCGGTGTGATCACACCATTAGACATATTTTCAACAGGCAAAGCATTCTGATCCCTCCCCCTCAGAGCCATATATGGCTCTGCTCCCCCTGGCCCTGCTGAAATTCAAATTCAAGCTCTGTTTTTATTGGCTGATTCAAATTCAAGCTCTGTTTTTATTGGCTGGTTACAAACTCTGTTTTTATTGGCTGGTTAAGGCGGGTCACTCTGTGTTTTTAGTGTTTTTATAAATGCTGATAGAGAAGCAAGGGGACTATAGTTTTTTTCAGAGATTACTTTGTCTAACATCAGTCTGTCAGTAGATAGTGACAGAGTGAAGAAATATGTTAAAAATATATTGTTAGAAAAGTTACAGACTGCATTACAAAGTTACATAGTGCAGCTTTAACGTGTTTGAAAAGTACTATATAAACAAAGTGGCATTAAACTAAATACCTTTGCTTCTGCCTAACCAAATCCTTCAACCTCACTCCATTTATTGTTGTTGTTCCTTCTATTTTGGTCAACCTAACAGGACCTACAGCAGGTGATGGTATCAGGTCCCAATCTGAATGAGACCAGCATTGTTTCTGGAGGCTATGGAGGAACAGCAGAGGGTATCATTTCTACCAGCTCAATCAAAGGTATATTCTTTTTTTTTCTTTTCTCTGATGGGTTCTCTCTGCCATTGAATGCATATATGCTGCTGTTATATGTGCTGCGGTTGTTCGGTGTATTGTTTTTGTACTATTGGTGCTTAGTGTATTCTTAGTTTTTAGCATATTTCTTAGTTCTTATCTTAGATCTTATTACGGTACTGTTTTTCTTTACAATTTATACTTTTGTTGGATGTACCTGGAACCCTGTGTACACAATTTCGTTCCACCACATGTACCACATTTTGTGCAAATGGCGATAAAGAACCTTGACTTGATAATTGTGGTTAGGGATGCACTATACAGTATTCTAAAAAAGTTAAGTCTGGTCCTCTGGACATTCAAAAAACAAAACAAAATAAAGTGTAGAAATGTTTCACCTTTCATCTGAAAGACTTCTTAAGTCTTAACTCAGTCTTAACTTTTTTTAGATTTTTCTACATGGATTATTGAGCACGCGTCAGGATGCACTATATTATCGGCATGGTATTGATATTGGTCGATATTGGCGTTAACGTGAAATATCGGACATTGGCCATTCCATCAAACTAACTCACTGATATAAAAGACACTGTTTTATGTAAGACAACCCAGTGACGAGGATGCCTGCAGTGCCAGCACAACATGATGAGGTTACGTGCGCCTACCTGATCTGATCTTGGCGTAGAGGAAGAAGTCAAAATGTTGGTGGTGTGGAAGTTTTTTTTCCGTTGATGTTGGATTCCAAAGATTTTTGGACTACATTGAGCCTAACTATGATACATTGTCCCCAGTCAGAGATACAGTATTTATCCAACGTAACGTTACCCGAGTTACAAGCTGTCATTTCCGACGTCATTGAAAAGCTAATAGCCGATAGCACTTGGGTGAGTTTTACCACAGACATTTGGACGTCAAGTGTTAGCCTTGTTAGCATGATTAGTCTTATGGCACAATGGATAGACAAAAACTTTGAACTTAAAAAGACTGTTCTTCATGAACAAGAGTGCAGAGGATCCCACACTGCAGCTAGGAACCTGGAACAAGCCTCCACAGCATCACAGGTGACTAATGCTAATAAATAATATTTAACACTTTTCATTTAATATAAGTTAAAGTGCATATCATATGGCTGTTACTGAATATATATCACCAGTTCTTACAGCTGTTACACAATTTTTGTAGCAAATAAATCTAAATAAGAGGGCTCTGTTCTGACAAAGGAAAGTATATTAAAAATATTGGTATCGGTTATCGCCCAAATAAATTTTAACATATCACCATAATGGATATCAGCCAAAAATCCAATATTGTGCATCCCTATATGTGGTAAAATGTCATTTACAAGACAAACGAGCACTTGCCTAATTGTGCTTGCATTGGGGCACCCTTGAGCTCTTTGTTCAAACACACATATCTCAAGTATCTCGTCAGATGTCCCAGAACCCCATCCAGATAGTTTTAGTTTAACTTCTCATAGGTGCTTTGGTGGGTAAAAAGGTGAACCAACTTGATGTTAGGGGAGTGTTTATTAATGTTACAGTTGATCTGTGTGCCAATCCAATTGGTAAATCAGATGATGGCTTAGTATGCCATGAATTAAAGGTACCGGTATCCAACATCACATAGTGATTCTACCTGTTGGTTATATTATATTTTGTCACATAGTAATACTGTATGTCCATGTATACTACATATTGTTTCAGAGGGAATTTGCTAAAACCTTTACTACCAATTTTTTTGTTAATATTCATGCATTTTTGTCCACCTCTCTTCCCCAGGCCCTGCTGTGCAGTACAATCCTGAGTTTAACAAAAGGATCCATATAACAGGATTAGGTGGCTTAAACCTAATTGTTCTAGATAATAGGGAGTTTCTTTCCAAAATGTGAAGCAAAATAAAAAGCTCAAATTTGCGATGGTTATGTAATGTAACACTTTGTGTTTATGGTTAAATGTTAGCATAATGATTTCAAATTTAAATTTAAATGAAATTAAAATAATGCTTTTTAAGTGTTTCTGTTTTTGATCACTACATGATAAATATCTCATTTTGGAAAATGCTCTCTGTACTCGGTGTTACAATTTTAGCTTATTGGGAGGAAGCTTGGCTATCAATTTTAAACACATTTCTCTTTCACATCCTGGCAGAGGGGTGAGAAGTCTTGCCTGCATGCATTCCTGTTTCTTACTCATTTTCATTACTCATTCTGTTTCTACAACTTTTAACTGGGTTTTCTGTGCTGTCATTAATTTATATATTTAAAATGTAAATAAGAAATGGTGAATTGTAAAACATCTCAAATTGATCACACTAATTTGACATGGTTTTGGGACATCTTCTGCTCCTCTAGCCAGACCTGGCAGATATGGCGATGAAGCAACTTGTTTTTGGTTTGATCTCGCACGTAATAAACTTCTGTGAATTATCATTATTGTCTATATTGTAATACAATATACCAAACATTAGACCATTTTTAACTTGTGGGACTTTTCTGCACCTGTTCTCTTCTTTTTCATTAAGGTGTGTTTTCACTGTAAGCAGCTGCTTTTACCAAATTATAGTCAATAATAACATGATTACCCCCAGATACTGTGACACTATGCAACACACTTTATGCCTATTTTATGAAAAAGTGTCTGATTTTACTTTTGTTCTCTCCAGTTTTTACTCAAGATCACATGAGATTTGTTTAACTAGTGTACAGTATGTAAACCCTACTAGTGTTTCGTTTGCAAAGAAGTTTAGATCTAGTAGAGTGCTGTATGAATGGGTAAATGAGGACACAGATTGTAGTGTAAAGAGTTTTGAGTGTCTTGATAAGATCGAAAGGTGCTATAAAGGTACAGTCCATTTACAAAGTTTGTGGGTTTTGCCCCTTAAAGCTTCAGTCTTCTAAAGATCAACTCATTTCTTAGAATAGGCCAGTAAAGAGTTTTTTTTCCCAACCCTTTAGCAAAACAAACACTTTATTTGTATCACATTTTAAGACCTTTCAAATACCAACAAAGTTCAGTCAGGTCATCTGGACAGTTTTTTTTTTTTTGAGACATTTTGTCCTTCATCCAAAGAACTTTATCAGTTTTAGTTTGGATTATTGAGCATGAAATTTGATGTTTTGAAACACTTTGGCTATGGCTGGCTGCCTCAGAGGAATTGACGGGGGAGAGGGCGAACCCCAGAAACCATCTTGTTACCAGCAAATTGGTTGGCCCACTATGTGAT